>JAJHIY020000586.1:0-15000 GCA_022114975.2 Lampris megalopsis
CACGACCACGACGATTGTTGTAAAGGAATGACAGCAAACTTGATGAGTGTGTTAAAGAATTAGAGGAGAGGAATGTGGTGTAAAGGGGGGGGTGAAGGAGGGGGGGCGTGACGGAGGAGGAGGTAATAGATTTTGACTGGAGCCCACGGAGCCGCAGCCAACATCAAAGAGGAACTGCCAACCAGCAGCAAATACCACCTGTCTCGCTCTCTCTCTCTCTCTCTCTCTCTCTCTCTCTCTCTCTCTCTCTCTCTCTCTCTCTCTCGCTCTCTCTCTCTCTCTTTCGCTCTCTCTCTCTTTCTCGCTCTCTCTTTCTCTCTCGCTCTTTCTCTATCTCGCTCTTTCTCTCTCTTTCTCTCTCTCTCTCTCTCTCTCTCTCTCTCTCCTCTCTCTCTCTCTCTCTCTCTCTCTCTCCTCGCTCTCTCTCTCTCTCTTTCTCTCTCTCTCTCTCTCTCCCTCTCTCTCTCGCTTCTCTCTCTCTCTCTCTCTTTCTCTCTCTCTCTCTCTCTCTTTTTCTCTATCTCTCTCTCTCTCTTCTCTCTCTCTATCTCTCTCTCTCTCTCTCGCTCTCTTTCTCTCTCTCTCTCTCTCTCTCTCTTTCTCTCTCTCTCTCTCGGAGTAGCAGCATGTAGCTTTGGTGTGAGTGAATTTCTACACTTTCTCCGTTTTGCGGTTTTGTATGTGTGTGTTTCCGTGTTTAGTGTGTTGTGTTTAGGTTGTGGTGGTGTAGTGCGGTTGGCAGCTCTTGTCAGTAGCTGTGCAGAGCTGGAGAAGCTGACATGCCAGCATGCGGTTAAAATACTACCGAGTGTCGGCTGTTGGGTGGAGGAGGTCAGTGTTGGGTGGAGGAGGTCAGCTATGCTGTTGGGTGGAGGAGGTCAGTGTTGGGTGGAGGAGGTCAGCTATGCTGTTGGGTGGAGGAGGTCAGCTATGCTGTTGGGTGGAGGCGGCCAGCTATGCTGTTGGGTGGAGGAGGTCAGTGTTGGGTGGAGGAGGTCAGCTATGCTGTTGAGTGAAGGAGGTCAGCTATGCTGTTGGGTGGAGGAGGTCAGTGTTGGGTGGAGGAGGTCAGTGTTGGGTGGAGGAGGTCAGCTGTGCTGTTGGGTGGAGGAGGTCAGTGTTGGGTAGAGGAGGTCAGTGTTGGGTGGAGGAGGTCAGTGTTGGGTGGAGGAGGCCAGCTAGGCTGTTGGAGAGGTTGTAGGCTTTGCCAGTGTAAAGTCTGCCTCTCACATGAACAAAGCTGTTGTCCCTTTCCTAGACGACGTGGTCAAAGCTGAGAAGGTTGCTGAAAACGGTGTTGTGGTTCGTGACACCTTCACCCCTGTTCTCCTGCTGGTGAACCCCGCAAAATACACCATGGTTTCAAACGCACGTCCTTTTACTAAAAATGAAGTGTTGGCCAAAGAGCTGTAGCGCCTCGGGCAGCTGGTGTCTCCCATTAAACTGGTTCTGCTGGGGTCCAAGTCGCCAAAGCTAAGACGCGTTGTGTGTCACAGAAGACAGGTCTTGATGGTCCTCGGGGACAGCACGGGTGATCTGGACTTGACTTTCACCTTCAACGTTGACGGTTTCAGTTACGTGTTTGTGACTTCTGAAACTATGAAATGCTTCGGTTGCGGTGCCAGAAGGACATTTGGTTCGGCCTTGCCCTGAGGCCGGACAGCGGGCCGGCTCGAGCCCGCCGGAAGCACCGCGGCCTGCAGCCGAGCCCGACTCGCCCGGTGTGCAGCAGTCTGCAGGGAAAGCAGAGGAGACAGAGGCAGACACGCAGGACAGGGAGCAGGTTGGGGAACAGGATCAAGCTGAGAGTGGAAATAAAGTCGATCAAGAAGGAAATGCCCCGACCAGAGAGAAAACAGAAAAAAGCAAGGAGGCCGAGGAAAGGAAATGTAAGGAAAAGAAAGAAAGAACGCTGCAGTCAGAGTGGAAAGTGTGGTCAGTGATGAAGTGATGGGGGAAAACATGTCTACGGAGGAGAAGGGTCTAAGAAATGAATCTAGCAAAAGGAAAATGTCTGACAAAGAGCAGAGCAGTGCTCAGGCTCAGGCTCAGGAAGTGTTGGAGGATTCTTCTGATGAGGAAGTGAGTGGACACTGTCACAAGAGGATGAAGTCATGTCTTATCCTCCGGAGGAAATACTAAAGACACTTCTAACATACATTAAAGGGCAAACAGCAGTTAGACTGAAAAGGTTTTCCCTGATTTGAGGGTTTTTGTCAGGTCTGTGGGGAAGGAAGAGAGGGGGCTTTCAGTGAACAAGAGATTTGTCAACTCAAGAAAATTGCGACAAAAGTCAAAGCACATCTAATTAAAGATGATTAAGTAAGAAATGATTCTCCACATATTGTTTGTATGTGTTGTCGTGTTGTTTTATGCCAACTTATATGCCGCCACCTTCTACGAAGAGCTATTTAAAAGTGAATATGTGGAGGATTTGGAGTTGGCTGGATGTTTTATGCTGGGCTACCTCGGGTGGGTGCTGATGCTGATACAGTGGTGGATGCAGAGTTGTCTCTGAATGAACTGTATAGTGCTCTCATGAGTGTGGGAAATGGAAAAGCACCTGGCATTGATGGACTGCCTGTGAATTTTTTAAATTGTTTTGTCCAGTGGTTGGTTAAGATCTGTTGGAGGTGCTTCATGACAGTTTGTTTAAAGGACAGGTACCACTGAGTTGTAGGAAGGCAGTTTTAAGTTTTAGCCTCTAGACTTGAGAGGTGATAAGTAAGGTAATTCATGTTGACCAGACTTACTGTGTGCCCGACAGGTTAATAAGTGATAATATCACTCTAATTGGGCATGTTTTGTAAATCTCTGGCTCATTGGGTATAGATATCTTTCTCATTTCCTTATACCAGGAAAAGCCTTTTGACTGGGTTGAACACAAGTATCCGTGGCAGATGCTAAATGCTTTTGGGTTCAGCCGAGGTTTCATAGCAAAGATCCAGGGACTGTACCTTGAAATTGTGAGAATACAAAAAAATAATGGTGGTTTGGCTGCACCTTTTAATGTACAGAGGGGAGTACGTCAGGGATGCTCTCTTTCTGGGATGATATATTCCCTCTCCATTGAGCCTTTTCTTCACAAACTCAGAAAAGAACTCTCAGATGTTCTTTTCCAGACTGCTTGAGCTGTAAAAATTACGGCATACGCAGATGATGTTATGGTAATAATTAACAAACAAAGATATCGGCAATTTAGAGGGGAATGTAGATCTTTTTAATAAAATTTCCTCTGCTAAGATTAACTGGAAAAAGGCCACTAGATAATTTAATTCTACCAAGAGGGCTAGCGTGGAAAAAAGGGGCAATTAAGTATTTGGGAGTGTTTTTGGGTGAAGAATCTCTGCTAGAAAAGAACTGGGAGAATGATTTAGAAAAAATAGAAGGCCGGCTTAAAAAGGGAAAATGGCTCTTGCCGAGCATGTCTTACAGAGAGATGACACTTGTAATTAAAAATCTAGTGTCTTCTTCATTATGGTGCAGATTAGCTTGTGTGGATCCCCCTCACACTTGCTTTCACGAATTCAAGCTGTTTTGGTTGCTTTCTTTTGGAATGAATTGCATTGGATTCCTTGGGCTGTTCTTTTCTTCCAAAGGAGGAAGGAGGACAAGGACATATACATTTGGCCATTAGAGGTGCGGCTTTCTGCCTTCACTTTATCCAGAGGCTGCTGTTTGCCCCTAAAGACTAAGTGTGGAGACCACTGGCACACACAGTTTTGCAGCAATTTACTGGTCTGGGACTGCATGACTCACTGTTTCTCTTGGATCTCTAACATTCGTGACTTTGCCACCTTTCTACGGTGGAGTTTCCACAGTGTGGAAAGTGATGGTGAAATAGAGGAAAGTGCAAAGTGACTCCTTATACTGGTTGTTGAGGGAGCCTGTGGTGCATGGAGGATGTAGGGACACCGCTGCTGGGCAGGATAAGCAGTTACAGAAGTGTTCTGCAGAACAGGGATTCAAACCCTTGGATCAGTAGTGAACACTGCTGGACCTGACTTGGACAGTGGAGCTGCTCTAGCAGCTGTTCTGGGAGTGCAATGTGAAGATCATCAGCAAACTACTTGAACACATTCATGTCCAGTCAGATGCTGTCTTACTGGACACGAATGCTTCCTGTTGAATTAATATGGTAATGGTTTCATAGTGCCTTGTATAGATGATCCTCTTCTTTGTTTAGGTATTCATCCCAGTTTTGATGAATGTGCTGGTTCTTTTTTAGATGAGAAAAGTTGTGCTTTTCTAAATGTAGAAGAGGTAAAAGGTAAAACTTTATATGGAATAATGGTGTAGTGAATAAACAAGGGTAAACTACGCAATTGTGTCAACACACCTTGGTGAGGTGATATGTGCTCGGGAGATGATGTCACACCGGCTTGGAGGGGGGGGGTTATTCAAACCACCGCTGACAAAGAAGGTTGCTGACTTACAGTAGAGAGTTTGACATGGGGTGGCAGCAGTTAATGCTTTTCTTACTGTTATTAGTCAAGGTGTGAGTGACAAATGTCTTTTTTGTCCTTACAAAGAAACCGTTTTCCACGGTGACCCGGAGTGTGTGCGTCTGATACCGCTGTTCATGTTGTTGGAGAGTTTATCCAGAAAGGCAGGGGAGGTTTTCTCCCAGCACACGTTCATTCTTGCATTTAAATACAAACAGTCTGAAAAAGGCAAATCTCAACTCCTGAATTTATCTTGGGACAAGCAGAAATGGCTATTTATGTAAGCAGAAAGAGGAAGATGGACAGCTCAGTAGACACTGGTGTAAAATTGTTGTTTGCTAGGATGGTGAAAGCCAGGATGATGATTGAATTTAATTACTACAGAGAAAATAAGGCTGTAGATCAGTTCAGCGTTATCTGGGCTCATGGTGGTGTTGTGCTCTTTCAAAGAAAACCAACTTATTTTTTTCTGTGGAGTTGATGTGATTTATTTATTTATGAGTATTTACGTATTTGTGTCTTGAACATGGTTGACTTTTTTGTAAATGGCTTTTTGAATGATTGATGAAGTGAAATTTACTTTTAAAAATCTAATCTCAATCTCTCTCTCTCTCTCTGTCGCTCGCTCTCTGTCTGCATGCTGTGACTCGGTATGTGAGTGAGTGTTTTTGGTGAGAGCGACCCTGTGTTAGTAAATTTGATTTAGTTTTATATTTTCATTGTAGCTTTTTTTTGTCTTTAGCGCTGATGTTTTCAGATTGAGTTCATTATTTGTGGTCTGCGATTGCTGTAGTTTGTGTGTTTGTCATAGTTTGTTATCGGTGTGAGAAGGATGGCATCCTCAGACATGCCTTCCATCTCTATCTGACATGGAGTGTGGGTTCAGCGTGAGAGCGAGACCGTGTGGGATATGTCAACCTGTCCTATGCCTCCAGGATGAACAGAGGTGTGATTGTTTTCCTGAAAGAGAAGCATTTTGTCCTGAGTTAATAGCGAGCAGCATCTCTATGAATGGCATCTATCTGCAGGTTTCCCTGCTCTCCGTGGCCTCCACCTGGGTGACCATCTCCGGTATTCCCCCGTTTATTCCTAACAAGGTATTTGAGCAGGAGCTGCAGCACCTTGGGAAGCTGGTGGGTAGTGTTAGGATTGTGGGCTTCGGCTGTAAGAGTGATAAGCTGAAACATGTGGAGCACAAGCAGATTGCTTGTCCTCACGGTCTGGCCGATGGACGCCTGGAGCCGGGGACCGGGCTGGCTGAGGAGCACACTTACACTGGTGCGCCACTGGAGGAGGAGTCAGCAGATACTGTTGCTCTGCGGGGGAGGGCAGCACCCTGCTGACTGAGCCTGAGGCAGGAGAGGGATACAGTGGGCAGGAAGACAATCGGGCGGGGAACAGCGAGCTGATCCAGGGACAGAGACAGTAATCGACGGCAGCTCGGCTGTCCGGAGTATCTCAGCAGAATAAAGGAAAGGCGCAGAGGAAGCATCAGCAGCAGGAGAAAGCAGCGGGAAAGGGCTGGCAGGAGAACCTGAGCAAAGTCAGGCTGGTGGTGTAAAGGTGAGAGGGGGGAGATCCATGTGTTATGGATTGTGTTGCTGGTGAGGATAAGGAGGAGAAAATGGAGTATGACACGGACTCTGACTATCTCTCTGTTTCAGACTCAGTCAGACAGTGGGGATCTGTATATGCCAGAGGAAATTAATGTTTTTCTAGAAGAAACCTTTTGGAAAATCTGTGGAAGTATCATACTATGTTCCAAATGCAGGACAATTTAATAAAAGCTTGTTGACTTTCCAGAAAGTAGTTTGTGTTGATTTTTTTAGATGAAAAAAAAAAGTTTTCATTTGGAGAACACATAACAGATCTCGAAGGTGCTTAAGACGAATAAAGGAAAATGTTCAAAAAGGTAAGACTTCATAAGTAAGGTCACGATGAGTGTGTTGCACTGGGCGATCTTCCTCGTACTGGTTCCTCTGTTTATATCATGTCTCGCTCTCAGTCTTTTATGCACAAGGTGAGGGTCAGCTCTTTGAATATTAATGTTGCAAGGGAGTGACAGAAGAGGGCAGTCACTTCAGAAATGTTCACACAGAAAAGATTAGAGATATTTTTATTCATTTATTTATTTTGCAGGAAACTCACAGCGACAAAGAGAAAGAGATAGAGTGGGGTTTGGGGTGGAAGGGCAAGTATATTCTGTCTCATGGGATCAATTTCTCTGACAGTGTAGCCTTTCTCTTTTCTCCAGGGCTTGATGTTGAAATCATCTCCACCACAGAGGTAGTGACGGGCAGGTCTTTAGTGGTCAGAGCAAATATACAGGACGCGTCTTATTCATACAGGCTGGCCATCTTTCAGAAAATAAAGGTTTTCTTAGAACGGTGTGATCAGAATGAATGTGTAGTGATGGGGGGAGATTGGATTTGCATGACAAATTTTACATTAGACAGAACAGGACTGGAAACTCCGCTACAGTCATCTACCAGTTTATCACAGGTGATTTCAGAGTCCAGGGTGTCTCCCCACCTGCCGCCCAATGACTGTGGGGATAGGCTCCAGCATCCCACGGCCCTGAGAGTTGGATAAGTGGCTCGGATAATGGATGGATGGATGTAGTGGATATATGGAGGGTCGACCATCCCCAGGTTAGGCAGTACAGATGGGTTCAGGTGTTGCATGGGAATGTGAGTGCAGCCAGTCTGGACCGGGTTTACATGTCACATAGGTTTAGCAACAGGTCATTGAAGTCACATTCACCCAGTAGGTTGCATTGACCATCACTGAGTCACTGTAGACTTTCATATGTCACCAGTCACCAAATGCCGCTCATACTGGCACTTTAATGTTGAGCTGCTTCAGGACAGTGATCGCTCTCAGAAACTTGAGACCTTCTGGGGAATCTGGAGAGAAAGGAAAAGCGACTTTGAGTACCCGAGTCAGTGATGGGAAGTGGGCAAGGCACATATACGAGTTTTCTGTCAACAGCATACAAGTCATTCATTGTACAGTGAGAGTTAGAAGAGTCATTCAGGATTTAAAAAGACACCAGGAATTTGGAAAACAGTCTCTTCACTCACAACAGCACAGAAAGTCACGGGCGTCAACAACAGAAACAGGAAGTAGGTTCATTTTTACAATTTATTTGCCGTTCCCAAAAATGGTGTTTCAAGAAACCTTTTGTGTCATCAAACAATTTATTTTGCATACTTTCATATAATTGCAAACTTTTGTATCAAATGAAAAAAATCATACTACTAAACTAAATAAACTAAACTGAATAAAAGTTTGGTTAGAAACCACACAAAATCTCTGTTTCTGTCTCCCCCTCAGGAAAGTCTCAGGTCTCAGTCCAGTAAACCAGTGGTGACGGTGATTAGTTCACAGTAAAACTCATTTTGGCTTGGTATTGTCCAGGTAGTTATTGGATGGCGATATATATATATATATCAACTCAGAGGTGTGTGTGTGTGTGTGTGTGTGTGTGTGTGTGTGTGTGTGTGTGTCTTCTTACTTCTCCCCCTTCTTCTTCTTCTCTGGTGTAAATTATTTCACTCCTGTCCCAGAACCGTGATAGCAGCTGATTTACATAACCCAGTTAGAGGAGTCAAATGGCGCTGTCAGATTTGCTATGGTAGCACAGGGGTGTGCAGCCCTGACGCTCGCCCAATTAGGGTGGACTTTTACATCTCAGATTTACGAGGAGGTGTAACGTACCTTACCTCCCCTCATAGATACACCTGCCCCTCCTGGTGTGTGTGTGTGTGTGTGTGTGTGTGTGTGTGTGTGTGTGTGTGTGTGTGTGTGTGGTGGACAGGTGGCAGAGGATGAGGATGTGCACGTCCTTGATAGGGAGGAATGGAATGCTGGTTTGTTTTGTATTGTAACATTGTTACAGTGTAACAGTGTTACAGTGTAACAGTTTCATGTAGCAGAGGCTTTTATCCGCAGCGACGTACATCTGAGAGTTAATGCAACACACAAGGACCCAGTCAGGAGGCGACCACGCAAGTTAGTGCCAAACAGCCAGGTTCAAGTCCGATAGGACATATAGGCGTTAACAGGCAGTGCACAAAGGCCCTGCATAGGGTGCATATGGAGCGAATTTATGTTTTTAATTAACGCCATCAGGTGTGGAGGTGTTGGAGAAAGAGCTGGGTCTTTAGCTTCTTCTTAAAGATGGAGAGGGACTCAGAGGATCGAATGGAGTTTGGTAACTCGTTCCACCACCGGGGAACTACAGAAGAGAAGAGTCTGGCTCGTGACTTGGGGCCCTGTTGTGGCGGAAGTGCCAGGCGCCTTTCATTGGCAGAGCGTAGTGAATGGGACTGAGTGTAGACCCGAATGAGGCAGTTCAGGTGGGCGGGAGCCGTTTTAGTTGCTGTTTTGTAAGCGAGCACCAAGGTTTTGAATGTCATGCGGGCAGCAACTGGGAGCCAGTGGAGGGATATGAACAGCGGAGGGATATGAACAGTGGAGGGATATGAACAGCGGAGGGATATGAACAGTGGAGGGATATGAACAGTGGAGGGATATGAACAGCGGAGGGATACGAACAGTGGAGGGATATGAACAGTGGAGGGATACGAACAGTGGAGGGATATGAACAGTGGAGGGATACGAACAGCGGAGGGATACGAACAGCGGAGGGATATGAACAGCGGAGGGATATGATCAGCGGAGGGACATGTGCTGTTCTGGGTTGGTTGAAGACCAGATGCACCACCGCGTTCTGGATCATGAGTAGGGAGATGCAGGAAGACCTGCCAGTGAACTGACAGCAGCAGCAGGGGTGGTGGGCTGTCGGGGCCATCAGGGCCTTCTCTGCCGGCCCTGCAAAACCAAAATCATCATTTGTTTTCCATAGTTCATTTGAAGTGTGCCTGAATTCATTTACGCGTTTTCTCGCGGGGCTGAGCAGGGATTTGCTACGTCATCTCAACGCGTCACAGCTCTTTGGACCAGCACTCGTTTGTATTTTTAGCCTTTCGTTGAAGCTGCAAGCTGATTACAGCTTTGAGTGACGGTATCATCAGCCAATCAAATGGGGCCTGCGGTCGCCGGTGCGAGCCCCGGTGTCCTCGTTACCTTTGAGCTTGAGCCTTTGGCGGGTTGTGAGTGAACTAAACACAATGGTCGCCACATTCACATCTACTGACGGTCTTGTTGCCGATCTACTTCCTCTTTTTTGCGACTCTGGCAGGGTTGTCTGCATTTTTTTACCACATGTCCTCCCAAACGGACTGGATTGCTGGGGGAGGCTTCTGCGAGCCTCTAGCGAGGTGGAGCTTCAGCTTCAGCTCCAGGTGGGTGGGTGTGCACATTGCTATTATATTCTGGAACGAAGGCGGCGCCCTGCTGATGCGGTGGCCATACTTTGTTGACTTTGTTTCAGTTGCACAAGCGACTGGTGAATTGTACATCCGCTGTGGAAACGTGTTTGTTATGGCCGCCAGGGGGCGTGTGAGTGTGTGTGTCCGCGGCTCATCTGGCAAACTACTGGACCCATCAGCCTAAACCGTCTTGTGCAGCGATGACTGTGTGATGGAGAAGCTGTCGTGGTTGCGGTGATTAAAAACACGCCGGTCGGTTCCCACCATCGCCGCTCCCTCGCTTCCTTCGCTCTTGAGCTCGCTCGACCAACGCCGCGCGCTCTCGCTGTGCGCATGCGCGCAGTTGGTTGGGCTCGGGCAGCGCCGGGGTCCATGACGTGTGTGGGTGTGAGTGCTGAACGTAAACCACGTCGCTCGTGATAATCCCTGCTGATCTCAGCGCAGAGGACTAAGTGGAGCAGCCGAGCAGAGCTCGCGTTACTCGCCTCGCCGCCATCTTGTTCTTTAGTTGACCCCATGAGGGGGGTTAGACGCGGAAGTGCCATACACGCCAATCTTAAAACCGCACTGGAGCAATATAGTTCAGGAGTAGGATTAATCCCAGCCCTGTGGCGGTGTGGCAGGCCGGCCTGGCCTGGGCGTCTCCCCGCCTGCCCCGGTGGCTGCTGGGGGAGGCTGCAGCATGCACCGCCACCCTGACAGCAGGGTGGGCGGTGACGGTGCTGGATGGGTGGGTGGATGTTTTGAACTGAAGGCTCGGACCCTTTAGTCGACTGGTTAACGTAGTCGCTCGTGGTGAGACCCGGGTTCGCGTCCCGGCTGCGGCGGTTCCCCTCAAGTCACTACAGTGGGTATTAAAATGAAGCTTGACGAAGTGGCAAGGCGTCCATAAGACTGCAGCCTACTACATGTGGTGCTGCTGGTGGTGTCAGCAAGCGTGAAGACCACAGGGACCGGACTGTCTGTCTGCTGGACTGTCTGTCTGCTGGACTGTCTGCCGGACTGTGGGTTTCATCTGACATTAAACAGAAGGTCTTAGAACGGATGGCCCTGCCTGACCTGTGATGTCACCAGATCACTGTCTCTCTCTGTGTTGGAAAACACACACACACACACACACACACACTTACCAAACATTCTTCTCAGCTCTCGTGGACACCAAAACACAACAGACACAAACACAGACGCACACAGCAATCACCATTCCCTTACAGACACACATCCATCACTTTCCATACAAATAGCCAGCACCACACACACACACACACTTGGCAACTTATCATACTTCCTGTTTCCCCACGTACCCACAATCCTTCAGCCTCACACAACAGGAAATTAAACAAGCAGCGCGCGGGGCCCTGTGTTCGTCAGCTCGTGCTTGGTGCCGGTCTCTATCGCTAATGAAAATCAGCGCGCTAGTGGGACACAGCTGCCGATAGAGGAGAAGCCCCGCCCACAAAACTCCCAGCAGCCTGCCGGCGGCAGCCATGGCGCTGATTCTCCCCGAGTTAGGACTGATCGATACAAATCACACACACACACACACACTGGCAACACACATACATACAGACACACACTGGCAACACACACTGGCAACATACACACACGGGCAACATACACACACACACACACACACACTGGCAACACACACATACACACACGCACGCGCACACTCAAACTGGCAACACTCACACACATGCACACTTGCAACACACACTGGTAACATACACACATACACACTGGCAACACACACACATACATACACAGACATACTCTTTCTCACACACACACACACTGGCAACACACACACCAAAATGCAACCTGCAGAAGTAAATAAGAGCGTGAACACTGGCTGTTTGTTGGGCACCCATACATACAAATGAACAGTGCAGTTTTAAAAGACACATATATCTGCACATGTTCATGCACCCATGCTGAGGATTTGACACGTAACAGATGTGACACGTGACAAATTTAACACATGTAAAAGATTTGATACATGTAACAAATGACACGTAACGGATTCGATACATGTAACCGATTTGACACGTAACAGATTAGATACATGTAGTGATTTGACACATGTAACAGATTTGATACACGTAACAGATTAGACACACGTAACAGATTAGATACATTTAACATATGTGACACATGTAACAGATTTGATACACGTAACAGATTAGACACATTTAACAGATTTGACATTTGAAATTTGGCATTTCTGAAAAGTTCCAGTCTGGTTTCAAATCATGTCACAGCACTGAAACAGCCGTTTTAAGAGTTTTTCATGATCTTCTTTTAACTGTGGACTCTGGAAACTCTGCTGTTTTGGTGCTTTTGGACCTGGCTGCTGCCTTCGACATGGTTGACCATAATATTCTTTTATCACATCTTGAGCTGTGTGTAGCCATTAAAGGTACTGCCCTGGAATGGTTCAAGTCTTACCTGTCAAATAGAAGCTTTTCGGTCCATATAGACCAATTCTCTTCAGCTGCAGCCCCACTTAACTGTGGCGTCCCTCAAGGCTCAATTTTTGGCCCCATTCTCTTCTCATTGTATATGCTGCCCTTGGGGTCCATTTTTAAAAAACATAAGTCTTTTCATTGTTTTGCTGATGATTTGCAAATCTATCTGCCTATAAAAACAAACAGCAGAGATTCTATACAGGCTTTGCTGAGTTGTTTAAAGGATGTCAAAACATGGATGGAGTTAAACTTCCTGAAACTAAATCAAAATAAGACAGAAATTTTTGTATATGTACAACCTGATCTTCTGGATGGTTATGACGGCGCTCTTGGCCCTTTAGCTTCCTACAGTCACTTTTCTGTTAGGAATCTTGGTGTGATGTTTGACAGCTCTTTTAACTTTGATAAACAAATAAGCTCAGTAGTTAAAACAAGTTTTTTTCAGTTACGACTTCTGGGAAAAGTAAAGGCCTATCTCCCTCCAAATGATCTTGAGAGGATAATTCCTGCGTTTATTACCTCTCGTTTGGATTATTGTAACTCTTTGTATGTTGGTGTAGCTCAGTCGTTGCTTCGTTGCCTGCAGCTTGTACAAAATGCAGCTGCTCGCCTTCTTACAGGAAAGAAATGATGTGATCACATAACGCCTGTACCGGCCTCCCTTCATTGGCTTCCTGTCTGTTTTAGGGTCCAGTTTAAGATTTTATTACTTGTTTTTAAGCCTTTAAATGGGCTGGCACCATCTTATTTATCTGAGCTAATAATACATCATCATACACCAGTCAGAGCACTCAGGTCAGCAAACCAGATGCTCCTACATGTTCCCAGATGCAGGCTTAAGAATAGGGGCGACAGAGCCTCTGCAGTGGCTGCTGCCCCTGATCTCTGGAACAATCTACCAGTACACATCAGATTTGCTCAGACCCGAGAGACTTTTAAATCTTTGTTAAAGACCTACATCTTCTCGCTGGCCTTCAATTCAAGTTGAGCTAGACACCGTGATTTTATTTTGCCAATATACTTTTACTCTTATGTTTTATTATTTACATTTTATATTCTTCATATATGTCATTTATTTTATATTGTACTTTAAGCTTGTGCAGCACTTTGGTTCAACTGTGGTTGTTTGAAATATGCTATATAAATAAACTTGACTCGACTTGACTTGATACATGTAACAGATTTGATACATGTAACAGATTTGATGCATGAAACAGATTTGATACATGTAACAGATTTGATACATGTAACAGATTGGCATGTAACAGATTTGATACATGAAACAGATTTGATACATGTAACAGATTTGATACATGTAACAGATTGGCATGTAACAGATTTGATACATGTAACAGATTGGCATGTAACAGATTTGATACATGAAACAGATTTGATACATGTAACAGATTTGATACATGAAACAGATTTGATACATGTAACCGATTTGATACATGAAACAGATTTTATACATGTAACCGATTTGATACATGTAACAGATTGGCATGTAACAGATTTGATACATGAAACAGATTTGATACATGTAACAGATTTGATACATGAAACAGATGTGATACATGTAACAGATTGGCACGTAACAGATTTGGTAAATGTAACAGATTTGACACATTTAACATTGAAAAGAAATCTCCCTGTAAATGTGGTTTGTGTAAACGCTAGGGAAGCCTGTCACTCAGTAACACTACCTTCCTGAAGTTTCCTGTAGCTCACTAAGAGTCTGGATGCAGCACACAAATACACTCACACGTGGATGTTCACACAAACACACACCCACACACACACACTCTTACTTCAGCAATTCACTTACAAAGATGGTTGTCTAATTGTCGTACAAATAAAGATGAATACATCCAGACACACTCTGTACTGCATGTTCTCTCTCTCTCTCTGTCTCTCTCTCTTGCTCTCTCTCTCAATTCAATTTTTCTATTCAATTCCAAGAGCTTTATTAGCTTGAGAGTTAAAAAAACTGGCTGTCTCTCACACTCTCTCTCTCTCTGTGTCTCGCTATGTCTCTCACCCTCTCTCTCTCGCGCTTCGCTTTCTCTCTCTCTCTCTCTGTCTCATGCTGTTGCTTCCTCCTCTCTTATTATTTCAGCCAGTAGTTGGAGTTCGGCATTCAGATAAAGTCATAGAGCTCTGTGTGTGTGTGTCTGTGTGTGTCTGTGTGTGTGTGTGTGTGTGTGTGTGTGTTGGAGATGGAGCAAATTGTAAGATACAGTGGCAGAGATAATGCAGAGGGAGTGAGACCCGGATAACCCTTCATGACTCTGTTGTTGTGTGTATTCCATAAGTGTGTATTAGTTGTATGTATTAATGTTGGGCAGTCTGGCATGGTATCTGCTCATGGTGCAGCATGGGAACACAGAGCCAGCATGTTGCACCACCAGCTGACACCACCCAGCTGGTTGCAGAATGATGACATGATAGAAAGAATGATGGAGAAACGAAGAGGTTGCTACAGAAACAGGAGGAAGTTGAGAATTTTAAACCTTTTGCTGCAAGCAATTAAACCCCAGATAGATTATAATTTCATAACTTGCCAATAAACTGAATGCAGAGTTCCACATAGTAGACCAGTCTATGGATATCCGGTTTCCAGCGCTTCTCCAGCTTTCCACAGACACGTTAACTTTTTTCTCAGAATATTTTCAGTGAGTTTGTTATTTGAGGCAGAGTAAGTTCAGGAAAGGCTTTCATACTGACCTGATGTTAGCTTAGCTGATGTTAGCA
>JAJHIY020000586.1:20000-34042 GCA_022114975.2 Lampris megalopsis
TGTAGTTTCCTCATTTCTGCCTTGCCCCCTTTTTTGAATATGGCCCCTTTTAGAGCATCCCTGACCTTTGAGGGAGGGAAGTTCTTCTTTTTCCCAGACCTTGGGGATGAGGGCATGGATGTGGCACAGGAGCTCTGGTCCACATTCCTTTAAGATCTCAGAGGGATCACATCTGAACCGGCGGCCATGTTGTTCTTAAGGCTCCTGATGGCATGCTGAAGCTCTGTCATAGTTGGAGGTTCCCCAGTGTCTTCTCTGATGGGACTCTTGGGAATGTGGCTGGCAATGTCTGGTTCAGCTGTGGTGTTGTGGTTGAGGAGTTCCTGAAAATGCTCCTTCTATTGGGAGTTAATGGACTCGTTGTCCTTTTGCAGCTCCTGCCTGTCCTTTGAGCGCAGGGGGTTAAGTCGCAGTTGCTTGGACCATAGATGGGCTTCGTAGCGCTGAAAAAGCCTCTGGTGTCACCCGAGTCTGCCAGTCACTGGATTTCCAGAGCCTTTTCTTTCCACCAAGAGTTCTTAAGCTCCCTCACCTGTCTCTGGATGGTTGCCTTGGCTCTGGAGTGAGCCACTCTTTTAGCCTTGCAGGTTACATCTTTTTGCCAGGCACAAAAGGCTTCCCTTTTCTGGGAGATGAGCTGTTCTATCTCTATGTCATTCTCATCAAACCAGTCCTGGTGTTTTCTGGACTTGTACCCAAGTGTGGTTTTGCAGGAGTCGAGAATGGTGGATTTGAGCCGGCTCCAGTGCTTCTCAATGTCAGAGAAGCGGTTCAAAGACCAAATGAAGACCACACTTTGGAGGAACTTGCATCCTGCCGCAACATCTGGTGCTCTAGTACATGGAAAACCAGCGTACACAACACCATGTAGCGAAGCGTGTGAGGAGGCATGCTCGCAAAGCAACTCCCCGCCCCCCCCCTCTAGCACCACTTTTACATGCCCGGTCTGCAGCCGCAACTGTGCATCCAGGATCGGACTATTCAGCCACCAAAGGACTCACAAACAGGAGAGGATGGTCCTCATCAGACACGATGGACAACCAGCAACATGGCAGCACGGAGGAAGTACTGCACACAGCCAGCAGGCACCGCCTCTGTGCCAGGTTTGCGTATTGCAGCTTTAATATAATGACAGAACCGCCCAGCTGGTCGGGGGGGGGGGGTCTGCATCATATCGATCAACACTATTCAGTAAGCCATGCTGGTATTTACTTGTCATTAGATAAGGGAGAATATTACACCAGGCGCTGTAATGCAGGTGGGCTCCGGAGGTCCGGAAGGTGTTGTCCGTGCTGTGTATCTGGTCTCTCTGAGATAGGTGTAGGTGTTTGGAAATGTCTCCATTCTTATTTTGGCACAAATGACCTTGACTGTTGTTTACCGGATCAAGGACTGACACTTTAAGACGCCACGCTGTTTTTCTTCTGTGGGTTAGTCCTTTATGTGTAATGAAATTCACACATATACTAACGGCGTGATTAGCATATATATTGTATTGAGACAATATAGCAACGTGTTCTCGCTCTATCTCCTCTTCTCCTCCTCCTCCTCCCTCTTCTTTCTTCTTTGCTTTTTGTTGTCCACCTTTCACTTGCTCTCTCTCTCTCTCTCTTTCTCCCTCTTCTTTTTTTGTTGTCCACCTCTCTTGCTCTCTCTCTCTCTCTCTCTCTCTTACTCTCGCTCTCTCTTCTTTTTTTGTTGTCCACCTCTCTTGCTCTCTCTCTCTTACTCTCGCTCTCTATCTCCGATTCTCTCTTTCTCCCCCTTCTCTTTTCTTTGCTTTTTGCTGTTCACCTCTCTCTCTGTCGCTCGCTCTCTCTCAGATTGAACTTCAGCTCCTTTTTCTGCCATTTTCCTCCATGCAGGCGAACGCCCGAACTCCATGTAGAAATGAATCCCCTATAACAAGGCAGTGTTTCTTTTCTTTTCTTTTCTCTTTTCTTTCTTTGTGTTGTGTTTTTTCTTTTAGAATTGAGAGGTCCGTTTTGGCTTCTTTCATGATGTGTGACCTCCACCATCATGTCGCTGAAGCTCTTCTTCAGAACAGCAGCAGAACGAGTTCCACTTCCCACGTCAGCCACACTACAAGCAGGACACAGCAAGCATGTCAAAGGTCAGGGCCACCCCGCACTCAGAGCAAAGAGAAGTTTTCTCCCTTTTTCTCCCCAGTTGTACCTGGCCAATCACCCCACTCTTCCGAGCCGTCCCGGTCTCTGCTCCACCCCCCCTGCTGATCCGGGGAGGGCTGCAGACTACCACATGTCTCCTCCCATACATGTGGAGTCACCAGCCGCTTCTTCTCACCTGACAGGGAGGAGTTTCACCAGGGGGATGTAGCGCGTGGGAGGATCATGCTATTCCCCCCAGTTCCCCCTCCTCCCTGAAACAGGCGCCCCGACCGACCAGAGGAGGCGCTAGTGCAGCGACCAGGACACATACCCACATCCGGCTTCCCACCCACAGACATGGCCAATTGTGTCTGTAGGGACGCCCGACCGAGCCAAAGGTAACATGGGGATTCGAACCGACGATCCCCGTGTTGGTAGGCAACGGAATAGACCGCTACGCCAGTGTTTCCCAACCCAGTCCTCAAGGACCCCTATCCTGCAGATTGTCTTTGCATCTCTGAATAGGTACCTGTTTGTAGTTATTCAACCAATCAGCAATGAATTATGTCAGATGTTGCACACCTCGCATAATTAAGTGCCGTGAGCTGATTGGTTGAGTCAGTACAAGCAGGGCTACCTATGCAGGGTTACACTGGAAATCTGCAGGATAGGGGGTCCTTGAGGACTGGGTAGGTAACACTGTGCTATGCTACCCGGACGCCGAGAGAACATGAGTTTAGTCTTCTGTTTTCCACTTGACGCTATTGGCTGTCATTCCAGAATAGGCTATTGATCCTTTTCAAAAAGGGTTCGCCTGAAGAGAGGGATGGATTAGTTCAACGTAAGACAATGAATCAGCTTTTCTTCTTCTTCTTCTTCTTCTTCTTCTTCTTCTTCTTCTTGTGTTTTATTCTCAGACGCTGATGTGAACCAGGGGTTTGGTCTGTAAATGTGTTTGCTGGCGTCGTACTTGACAAAGTAACAGCGTTCTGCTGAAACAGGGGGAGCAAGAAAACATGAAAATGGAAATGAAGGAAAAAAATTTACGAATTTGGAATTCTGCGTGCAGTCATGCCGCTCGAGAGGGGAGTGTGTGTGTGTGCGTGTGTGCGTGTGTGTGTGTGTGTGTGTGCGCGTGTGTGTGTGTGTGTGTGTGTGTGTGTGTGTAGAGTTGTTACAGATGAATAGAAGATTTGTCTTGTTTCACTTGGTCCAATACCCCCCCTCCTCCCCGCTGTCTTTCGCTCTTTCCCTGTCTCCCAAAAAGAGGAACAAACCCCGTCAGACAGAGTGGGACATTATATGAGAGTGGGACATGATATGAGCAGGACATGATATGAGACATGATATGAGAGTGGGACATGATGTGAGACATGATATGAGAGTGGGACATGATATGAACATGATATGAGTGGGACATGATATGAGACATGGTATGAGCAGGACATGATATGAGACATGATATGAGAGTGGGACATGATATGAGACATGATATGAGCGGGACATGATATGAGACATGATATGAGAGTGGGACATGATATGAGACATGATATGAGTGGGACATGATATGAGACATGAGAGTGGGACATGATATGAGACATGATATGAGCGGGACATGATATGAGACATGATATGAGAGTGGGACATGATATGAGACATGATATGAGTGGGACATGATATGAGACATGATATGAGAGTGGGACATGATATGAGAGTGGGATATGAGACATGATAGGAGCGGGACATGATATGAGACATGATATGAGAGTGGGACATGATATGAGAGTGGAACATGATGTGGAACATGATATGAGACATGATAGGAGCGGGACATGATATGAGAGTGGGACATGATGTGGGACATGATATGAGACATGATAGGAGCGGGACATGATATGAGAGTGGGACATGATATGAGAGTGGGACATGATGTGGGACATGATAGGAGCGGGACATGATATGAGACATGATATGAGAGTGGGACATGATATGAGAGTGGGACATAATGTGGGACATGATATGAGACATGATAGGAGCGGGACATGATATGAGACATGATAGGAGCAGGACATGATATGAGACATTATATGAGAGTGGGACATGATGTGGGACATGATATGGGACATGATGTGGGACATGATATGATAGTGGGACATGATGTGGGACATGATATGAGACATGATAGGAGCGGGACATGATGTGGGACATGATATGAGAGTGGGACATGATGTGGGACATGATATGAGACATGATTGGAGCGGGACATGATATGAGAGTGGGACATGATGTGGGACAAGATATGAGACATGATAGGAGCGGGACATGATATGAGACATGATATGAGAGTGGGACATAATGTGGGACATGATAGGAGCGGGACATGATGTGAGACATGATATGAGAGTGGGACATGATGTGGGACAAGATATGAGACATGATAGGAGCGGGACATGATATGAGAGGTTTAAATGAGATGTGCAGGTGGTTTACCCACTACGACGCTGTACTTTTAGATTAGTCATGTTTGCAGCCGCTGGCCAGTGGAACCCAGATCAGCTCAATGTGATTTGGCGGCAGGAAGGGAGCCGTTGGCGGCAGGAAGGGAGCCGTTGGCGGCAGGAAGGGAGCCGAGGGCGGCAGGAAGGGAGCTGTTGGCGGCAGGAAGGGAGCCGAGGGCGGCAGGAAGGGAGGTGTTGGCGGCAGGAAGGGAGCCGTTGGCGGCAGGAAGGAGGAAGGGAGCCGTTGGCGGCAGGAAGGGAGCCGAGGGCGGCAGGAAGGGAGCCGTTGGCGGCAGGAAGGAGGAAGGGAGCCGTTGGCGGCAGGAAGGGAGCCGAGGGCGGCAGGAAGGGAGCCGAGGGCGGCAGGAAGGGAGCCGTTGGCGGCAGGAAGGAGGAAGGGAGCCGTTGGCGGCAGGAAGGGAGCCGAGGGCGGCAGGAAGGGAGCCGTTGGCGGCAGGAAGGAGGAAGGGAGCCGTTGGCGGCAGGAAGGGAGCCGAGGGCGGCAGGAAGGGAGCCGAGAGCAGCAGGAAGGAGGAAGGGAGCCGTTGGCGGCAGGAAGGGAGCCGAGGGTGGCAGGAAGGGAGCCGTTGGCGGCAGGAAGGAGGAAGGGAGCCGTTGGCGGCAGGAAGGGAGCCGAGGGCGGCAGGAAGGGAGCCGAGGGCGGCAGGAAGGGAGCCGAGGGCAGCAGGAAGGGAGCCGTTGGCGGCAAGAAGGGAGCCGAGGGCGGCAAGAAGGGAGCCGAGGGCGGCAGGAAGGGAGCCGAGGGCGGCAAGAAGGGAGCCGAGGGCAGCAGGAAGGGAGCCGTTGGCGGCAAGAAGGGAGCCGTTGGCGGCAGGAAGGGAGCCGAGGGCGGCAAGAAGGGAGCCGAGGGCGGCAAGAAGGGAGCCGAGGGCGGCAGGAAGGAGGAAGGGAGCCGTTGGCGGCAGGAAGGGAGCCGAGGGCGGCAGGAAGGGAGCCGAGGGCGGCAGGAAGGAGGAAGGGAGCCGAGGGCGGCAGGAAGGGAGCCGAGGGCGGCAGGAAGGGAGCCGAGGGCGGCAGGAAGGGAGCCGTTGGCGGCAGGAAGGGAGCCGAGGGCGGCAGGAAGGGAGCCGTTGGCGGCAGGAAGGGAGCCGAGGGCGGCAGAAAGGGAGCCGAGGGCGGCAGGAAGGGAGCCGTTGGCGGCAGGAAGGGAGCCGTTGGCGGCAGGAAGGGAGCCGAGGGCGGCAGGAAGGGAGCCGAGGGCGGACCGGATGGTGGGGAGGTAATCGATAGCAGTGTGATGAGTGGTGTTTTGGCGGCAGGGAGACGAAGGGCAGAGGTCATGTTTCAGCTGATTGGCTTCAACGGCAGAGCAGAACTGACCAACTGGACAAAGGGTCGTTGGTTAAGGTGGATACGTTGTGTCTCCACTGTGAGGCAGTCCAGCCCACCGTCCAGAGCTCTTTACCTGACGGAGTTACAGAGCGGAGCAGGGACAGACAGACAGACAGGCAGACAGACAGGCAGACAGACAGGCAGACAGACAGGCAGAGGAACAAATACAAACATACCAGAAAAGAACACCACCCCAAATTCACTAGAATAACAAAAACACACAGACATGTTGACTCTGCTCAGGCAGCCCCCTGCTTATGAGCTGAGAAGTGTTCATGGTGCAGCAAAGTGTGTAGCTGCTGCCACACTGACGCACAATGATGACTACAATCCCTTTGCTAATACATGTCTGTCTGTCTGTCTGTTTGTCTGTCTGTCTGTTTGTCTGTCTGTCTGTCTGTCTGTTTGCGACTGTCTTGTCTTGTTTGTATTGTTTGTTATGACATTAGGTGTTGTGTATCACATGTTATTAATACTTTGGCAACATGAGAATGCTGTCATGCCAATAAAGCACGTTTGAATTTGAATTTGAGAGAGACAGGCAGACAGAGAGACAGGCAGGCAGACAGACAGAGAGACAGACAGGCAGACAGAGAGAGACAGGCAGACAGAGAGACAGACAGGCAGACAGAGAGACAGGCAGAGAGAGAGACAGGCAGGCAGGCAGGCAGACAGGCAGACAGACAGGCAGGCAGACAGACACAACTTCCTCACTCCCACACACACACACACACACACACACACACACACACAACCTCCTGACTCTCTCACACACACACACACACACACACACACAACCTCCTGACTCTCTCACACACACACACAACTCCCACACACACACACAAAACTCCCACACACACACACACACACACACACAACTCCCACACACACACACAAAACTCCCACACACACACACACACACACGCACACACACATACACACACAACTTCCTCACTCCCACACACACACACATACACACACAACTTCCTCACTCCCACCCACACACACATACACACACAACTTCCTCACTCCCACCCACACACACACACACACACACACACACACAACTTCCTCACTCCCCCCCCCCACACACACACACACACACACACAACTTCCTCACTCCCACACACACATACACACACAACTTCCTCACTCCCACCCACCCACACACACACACACAACTTCCTCACACACACACACACACACACACGACATCCTCACAAACACACACACGCACAACTTCCTCACTCACACACACACGCACACAACTTCCTCACTCACACACACACACACAACTTCCTCACACACACACACACACACACACACACACACACACACACACACACACAACTTCCTCACTCCCCCCCCACACACACACACTGCATCTCTCATTCATTCATACTGTCCACTGGCTCTCCTTTCTTTCTCGCCAGCCATTCACATTTGCCCCAGAAACAGTACACACACACACACACACACACACACACACACAACTTCCTCACATACACACACACACACACACACACACACACACACACACACACACACACACACATACTGGTGGTCACAGAGCTGGGCACAGGTTACCGTGGTTACCAAATGCTTTTTTTTTTTCATTGACTGTCCGTTACCATGGAGGTGAAAAGAGGAGAGGGTGATTAGTGTGGAGAGGAAGAGGGGGAGAGGCCGGGGGGAAGAGGGAAGAGAGGCATGGGGTGGAGGAGAGGAGGAAGAACACATGATACAGAGAGGAGGAGGAGGAGGAGGAGGAGGAGGAGGAGGAGATGGACAGGTGTTGAACAAAAACAGATGAGTGGAGTCTTCCAGGAGAGGAGGGGGAGGCAGGGGGAGGGAGAGAGGAGCAGAAGAGGGGGATGAGAGGAGGAGGAGGAGGAGGCGAGAGATGAGTGGAGACAGTCAGGGTGGAGGTGAGGAGGAAAAAATGATGGAGAAAAAAGGTTTCCTTTCTCCTTCTGTCTGGGTGTCAAATAGTTTTAAAATGTCATGAGAGACACACACACATCCAACACACAGCCAACACACACACACACACACACACACACACCCAACACACATCCAACACACAGCCAATACACAGTCAACACACAAACACACACACGCACATCCAACACACACACACACACAAACACACACCCAACACACATCCAACACACAGCCAACACACAAACACACACACGCACATCCAACACACACACACCCAACACACATCCAACACACAGCCAATACACAGCCAACACACAAACACACATCCACACAGCCAACACACAAACACACACATCCAACACACAAACACACAGCCAACACACAGCCAACACACAAACACACACCCAACACACATCCAACACACACACCCAACACACATCCAACACACACCCAACACACACACACACACCCAACACACATCCAACACACATCCAACACACAGCCAACACACAAACACACACACACACATCCAACACACAGCCAACACACACACACACACACACACACACACACACAACACACACACCCAACACACATCCAACACACAGCCAATACACAGCCAACACACAAACACACACACGCACATCCAACACACACACACACAAACACACACCCAACACACATCCAATACACAGCCAACACACAAACACACACCCAACACACATCCAACACACAGCCAACACACACACACACACACACACACACACACACCCAACACACATCCAACACACAGCCAATACACAGCCAACACACAAACACACACACGCACATCCAACACACACACACACAAACACACACCCAACACACATCCAACACACAGCCAACACACAAACACACACACGCACATCCAACACACACACACACACCCAACACACATCCAATACACAGCCAACACACAGCCAACACACACACACACACCCAACACACATCCGACACACATCCAACACACATCCAATATACAGACAACACACAAACACACACCCAACACACACACACACACACACACACACCCAACACACATCCAACACACAGCCAATACACAGCCAACACACAAACACACACACGCACATCCAACACACACACACACACCCAACACACAAACACACACACGCACATCCAACACACACACACACACCCAACACACAGCCAATACACAGCCAACACACATCCAACACACCCAACACACAGCCAACACACAAACACACACCCAACACACATCCAACACACAGCCAATACACAGCCAACACACACACACACACACACACACACACCCACACACACACACACACACGCACATCCAACACACACACACACAAACACACACCCAACACACATCCAACACACACACCCAACACACATCCAACACACACCCAACACACACACACACACCCAACACACATCCAACACACATCCAACACACAGCCAACACACAAACACACACACACACATCCAACACACAGCCAACACACACACACACACACACACACACACACACACACACACACACCCAACACACATCCACCACACAGCCAATACACAGCCAACACACAAACACACACACGCACATCCAACACACACACACACAAACACACACCCAACACCCATCCAATACACAGCCAACACACAAACACCCCCGCACCACACATCCAACACACAGCCAACACACACACACACACACACACACACACACCCAACACACATCCAACACACAGCCAATACACAGCCAACACACACACACACACACGCACATCCAACACACACACACACAAACACACACCCAACACACATCCAACACACAGCCAACACACAAACCCATACAAGCACATACAACACACACACACACACCCAACACACATCAAACACATAGTCAATACACACACAACACACAAACACACATCCACACAGCCAACACACATCCAACACACATCCAATACACAGACAACACACAAACACACACCCAACACACACACACACACCCAACACACATCCAACACACAGCCAATACACAGCCAACACACAAACACACACACGCACATCCAACACACACACACACACACCCAACACACAAACACACACACGCACATCCAACACACACACACACACACCCAACACACAGCCAATACACAGCCAACACACATCCAACACACCCAACACACAGCCAACACACAAACACACACCCAACACACATCCAACACACAGCCAATACACAGCCAACACACACACACACACACACACACACACACACCCAACACACAAACACACACACGCACATCCAACACACACACACACAAACACACACCCAACACACATCCAACACACAGCCAACACACAAACACACACACGCACATCCAACACACACACACACACACACAAACACACACCCAACACACATCCAACACACAGCCAACACACAAACACACACACGCACATCCAACACACACACACACACATCCAACACACAGCCAATACACAGCCAACACACAAACACACATCCACACACCCAACACACACCCAACACACATCCAACACACAGCCAATACACAGCCAACACACAAACACACACACGCACATCCAACACACACACACACAAACACACACCCAACACACATCCAACACACAGCCAACACACAAACACACACACGCACATCCAACACACACACACACACACACACCCAACACACATCCAACACACAGCCAATACACAGCCAACACACAAACACACATCCACACAGCCAACACACAAACACACACATCCAACACACAAACACACAGCCAACACACAGCCAACACACAAACACACACCCAACACACATCCAACACACACACCCAACACACACACACACACACACACACACACACACACACACACACACACACACACACACCCAACACACATCCAACACACACACCCAACACACAGCCAACACACAAACACACACCCAACACACATCCAACACACACACACACACACACACACACACACAACACACATCCAACACACAGCCAATACACAGCCAACACACAAACACACACACACCCAACACATAGCCAACACACAAACACACACACCCAACACACATCCAACACACGAACACACACACACACACACCCAACACAGATCCAACACACAGCCAATACACAGCCAACACACAAACACACATCTACACAGCCAACACACAAACACACACATCCAACACACAAACACACAGCCAACACACAGCCAACACACAAACACACACCCAACACACACCCAACACACACACACCCAACACACAGCCAACACACAGACACACACACACACACACACACACACACACCCAACACACATCCAACACACACACCCAACACACAGCCAACACACAAACACACACCCAACACACATCCAACACACAGCCAATACACAGCCAACACACACACACACACACACACACACACCCAACACACAAACACACACACGCGCATCCAACACACACACACACAAACACACACCCAACACACATCCAATACACAGACAACACACAAACACACACACGCACATCCAACACACACACACACACACACACACACACCCAACACACAGCCAACACACAAACACACACACGCACATCCAACACACACACACACACATCCAACACACAGCCAATACACAGCCAACACACAAACACACATCCACACACCCAACACACACCCAACACACATCCAACACACAGCCAATACACAGCCAACACACAAACACACACACGCACATCCAACACACACACACACAAACACACACCCAACACACATCCAACACACAGCCAACACACAAACACACACACCCACATCCAACACACACACACACACGCACCACACATCCAACACACAGCCAATACACAGCCAACACACAAACACACATCCACACAGCCAACACACAAACACACACATCCAACACACAAACACACAGCCAACACACAGCCAACACACAAACACACACCCAACACACATCCAACACACACGCGCAACACACAGCCAACACACAAACACACACACACACACACACACACACACACACCCAACACACATCCAACACACACACCCAACACACAGCCAACACACAAACACACACCCAACACACATCCAACACACACACACACACACACACAACACACATCCAATACACAGCCAACACACAAACACACACACACCCAACACATAGCCAACACACAAACACACAAACACACACACCCAACACACATCCAACACACGAACACACACACACACACACCCAACACAGATCCAACACACAGCCAATACACAGCCAACACACAAACACACATCTACACAGCCAACACACAAACACACACATCCAACACACAAACACACAGCCAACACACAGCCAACACACAAACACACACCCAACACACACCCAACACACACACACCCAACACACAGCCAACACACAGACACACACACACACACACACACACACACACACACACACACACACACACACACCCAACACACATCCAACACACACACCCAACACACAGCCAACACACAAACACACACCCAACACACACACACACACACACACACACACACACACACACACACACACACACACACACACACACACACACACAACACACATCCAACACACACCCAATACACACCCAACACACAAACACACACACACCCAACACATAGCCAACACACAAACACACACACCCAACACACATCCAACACACGAACACACACACACACACACCCAACACAGATCCAACACACAACCAATACACAGCCAACACACAAACACACACACACACACACACACCCAACACACATCCAACACACGAACACACACACACACACACACACACACACAGGCAACACACAAACACACACAGCCAACACACAGCCAAAACACACACACACACAAACACACATCCAACACACAAACACACAGCCAATACACAGCCAACACACAAACACACACCCAACACACAAACACACATGCAACACACAAACACCCAAACACACACCCAACACACAAACACCCAAACACACAAACACACAGCCAACACACAGCCAACACACAAACACCCAAACACCCAAACACACAGCCAACACACAAACACACAAACACACAGCCAACACACACACAGCCACACACAAACACACAGCCAACACACACACAGCCACACACAAACACACAGCCAACACACACACAGCCACACACAAACACACAGCCAACACACACACGGTCACACACAGCCAACACACAGCCAACACACAAACACACAGCCAACACACAAACACATAGCCAACACACAAAGCATGCCCAGGGCCAGATGACTACACACACACACACACACACATAAACATACACGTACAGACACACACGTACAGACACACAAATGGCCACTTCTCCTGGCTGCAGTGTGTGTTGGGATGGTTAAATGAGTAGGATGAGTTTCACCACAGGGATTGATAATAAATAATAATAAACTTCTCTTGTTTGGTCTTAATTTATCTCGTTTTATCTTATCTTGTTTTATCTCGTTTGATGTTGTTTGATGTTTTATCTTATCTTGTTTGATCTTGTTTGATCTTGTTTTATCGTCATTTTAATTTTAATTGTTAAAATTTGCAAATATCAGTTGTCTTTAAATGGCTCCTGTACACCATTTCACACTGCAGCGAAAACACGACTTTTATTAAGGATCTCGGGTGGGACACACAAACACACACACACACACACACACACACACACACACACACACACACACACACACACACACACACACACACGTACAGACACACACATACATACATACACACACACCTCACATACACACACACACCTCACATACACACACACATGAACACACATACACACATATACATACATGCATGCATGCATACACACACACATACAGACACACACATACACACACATCTCACACACACACACACATACATTCACACATACATACACACACACACACGTACACACACACACACACACACCCTGCTTCGGTGTGTCATGGTGTTCCTAAATAAACATGGTTTCTATCAAAGCGAACATCGTCGTGTCGTG
>JAJHIY020000551.1:0-12500 GCA_022114975.2 Lampris megalopsis
TTTTGTTTTCTGTTTTTGTATGTTTTTGGTGGTGTCGTTTTTGGGGGTTTTGGATATGTGTTTTTGTCTTTTGTGTTGCACTGCTGTGGGAAACGGAATTTCATTTCTTTTGTGTACACAAGTACATGAGATGATTCATTCATTCATTCATTCATCTTCAGCCGCTTCTCCGGGATGGGGTTGTGGTGGCAGCAAGCTAAGTAGGGCACTCCAGACGTCCCTCTCCCCAGCATCACCCTCCAGCTCCTCCTGGGGGGTCCCAAGGCGTTCCCAGGCCAGACTGGACATGTAGTCCCTCCAGCGAGTTCTGGGTCTACCCCGGGGTCTCCTCCCAGTTGGACGTGCCTGGTAAACCTCCAAAGAAAGGCGCCCAGGAGGCATCCTGATCAGATGATACATGAGATGAAATCACAAATAAATTGTTCCTGATTCCATCCATCCATCCATCCATCCATCCATCCATCCATCCATCCATCCATCCATCCATCCATCCATCCATCCATTATCTTAACCACTTATCCTGCTCTCAGGGTCGCAGGGATGCTGGAGCCTATCCCAGCAGTCACTGGGCGGCAGGCAGGGAGACACCCTGGACAGGTCACCAGGCCATCACAGGCCCCCCCCACACACACACACACACTCACACTCACACACACACACACAACATGTCTCCCTATACTTGTGGGGACCCCTCATTGACTACATTCATTCCTCAGTCCTGAACTCTAACCCTATTTCTGTTTTTTTTTATTTTCCCCCTTTTTCTTCCAATTGTACCCGGCCAATCACCCCTCTCTTCCGAGCTGTTCCGGTCTCTGCTCCACCCCCTCTGCTGATCCGGGGAGGGCTTCAGACCACCACATGTCTCCTCCCATACCTGTGGAGTCACCAGCTGCTTCTTTTCACCTGACAGTGAGGAGTTTCACCAGGGGGACGTAGCGCGTGGGAGGATCACGCTATTCCTCCCAGTTCCCCCTCCCCCCTGAACAGGCGCCCCGACCGGCCAGAGGAGGCGCTAGTGCAGCGACCAGGACACATACCCACATCTGGCTTCCCACCCACAGACACGGCCAACTGTGTCTGCTTTCCTGACTCAAGTGTCATTTTCTTGAATTTATCTGCCCACGCCATTATCTTTTCCAGAGGGACGACTTGTTGATGGACAAGACAGAACCCTGCAGAACACCACCAGAACCCGGCCTCCTCCAGCAGCAGGAAAGCTACTGGAGGAGGCAGCCTCCTGAAATGCCTCGACTGCACAAAGGAACGACAACATGGCGTTCTTCTGCGGTGTGACTTCAGTATCTGACTCGGGCCTGCGATTACGGTGCTGTCCACCGCAAGTTGAAGCCTCAAGACCTCTAAAGGAACACAACAGACTGCGCACATCGCCCGGGGCAGGAAACAAATTGTCTTTGAATTTAACAAGCGGCCGGGCCTCGCCGCCTCACCGCCTCAGCTCTCCAGAAAAGAGAGAAATCAATAGTTACACTTGCAGCCATTCCAACGAAGCCATTTTCCATCTTCGCCGCCGTGCCTCTTCCTGCCCCGGCGGCAGAGCGCAGGAGAGACGCATCAACTCCTCCAGCTAATCCCACAACATGCTGATCCGGGTCCCGGGGTGCCCGGCTGCTGCCGCACCAATTTATTTGCCTAAATCTCTGTAGCGATGACGGCTGGGGATACAGGGGTGTGTGTGTGTGTGTGTGTGTGTGTGTGTGTGTGTGTGTGTGTGTGTGTGTGTACAGGTAGGTAGGGGATAACCTGAAGGGGGGGGGTCCCATTTTTAGACTTTAATCTCCCACTAGTACAGAAACATCCACACACACACACACACACAGTTAATGTGCACAAATTTGCATATTAACACTTTCCAACGCTCAACACAAAGAAATACGCACCAACCACCACACTCACATCTCAACACAAAACACACACATTTCCAGTCACATCCCAAAGTGAATGCACATGCAAGCCCCCATGCACACACGTACACTTGACCCAAAACACACAAATACACACACACACACACACACACACACACACACACACACACACACACACACACACACACACACACACACACACACACACACATTTATAAAATCTCCCTCTCACCCTTTTTTCAGGTGGTGTGTGTCTTCCTCAAGCTCGGGTCCTCTACCATAGGCCTGGGAGTTTGAGGGTGGTGTGTGTCTTCCTCAAGCTCGGGTCCTCTACCATAGGCCTGGGAGTTTGAGGGTGGTGTGTGTCTTCCTCAAGCTCGGGTCCTCTACCATAGGCCTGGGAGTTTGAGGGTGGTGTGTGTCTTCCTCAAGCTCGGGTCCTCTACCATAGGCCTGGGAGTCTGAGGGTGGTGTGTGTCTTCCTCAAGCTCGGGTCCTCTACCATAGGCCTGGGAGTTTGAGGGTGGTGTGTGTCTTCCTCAAGCTCGGGTCCTCTACCATAGGCCTGGGAGTTTGAGGGTGGTGTGTGTCTTCCTCAAGCTCGGGTCCTCTACCAGAGGCCTGGGAGTTTGCAGGTGGTGTGTCTCTTCCTCAAGCTCGGGTCCTCTACCATAGGCCTGGGAGTTTGCGGGTGGTGTGTGTCTTCCTCAAGCTCGGGTCCTCTACCATAGGCCTGGGAGTTTGCGGGTGGTGTGTGTCTTCCTCAAGCTCGGGTCCTCTACCAGAGGCCTGGGAGTTTGCGGGTGGTGTGTGTCTTCCTCAAGCTCGGGTCCTCTACCATAGGCCTGGGAGTTTGCGGGTGGTGTGTGTCTTCCTCAAGCTCAGGTCCTCTACCATAGGCCTGGGAGTTTGCGGGTGGTGTGTGTCTTCCTCAAGCTCAGGTCCTCTACCAGAGACCTGGGAGTTTGAGGGTGGTGTGTGTCTTCCTCAAGCTCGGGTCCTCTACCAAGGCCTGGGAGTCTGAGGGTGGTGTGTGTCTTCCTCAAGCTCGGGTCCTCTACCATAGGCCTGGGAGTCTGAGGGTGGTGTGTGTCTTCCTCAGGCTCGGGTCCTCTACCATAGGCCTGGGAGTTTGAGGGTGGTGTGTGTCTTCCTCAGGCTCGGGTCCTCTACCATAGGCCTGGGAGTCTGAGGGTGGTGTGTGTCTTCCTCAGGCTCGGGTCCTCTACCATAGGCCTGGGAGTTTGCGGGTGGTGTGTGTCTTCCTCAAGCTCAGATCCTCTACCAGAGACCTGGGAGTTTGAGGGTGGTGTGTGTCTTCCTCAAGCTCGGGTCCTCTACCAGAGGCCTGGGAGTCTGAGGGTGGTGTGTGTCTTCCTCAAGCTCGGGTCCTCTACCATAGGCCTGGGAGTCTGAGGGTGGTGTGTGTCTTCCTCAGGCTCGGGTCCTCTACCATAGGCCTGGGAGTTTGAGGGTGGTGTGTGTCTTCCTCAGGCTCGGGTCCTCTACCATAGGCCTGGGAGTCTGAGGGTGGTGTGTGTCTTCCTCAGGCTCGGGTCCTCTACCATAGGCCTGGGAGTTTGAGGGTGGTGTGTGTCTTCCTCAGGCTCGGGTCCTCTACCATAGGCCTGGGAGTTTGAGGGTTGTGTGAAGTATCTTAGCTGTTCCTAGGACCACACTCTTCTGGACAGAGGCCTCAGATGTTGTTCCTGGAATCTGCTGGAGCCACACTCCCAGTTTGGGGGTCACAGCCCCTAGTGCTCCTACTACCACTGGGACTACTGTGGATTTTACCTTCCACATCTGATCTAGTTCTTCCCTCAGCCCTTGGTACTTCTCTAGCTTCTCGTGCTCTTTCTTCCTGATGTTGCCGTCGCTCAGGATTGCGACATCGATCACTACTGCTGTCTTCTGTTCCTTGTTGACCACCACAATGTCTGGTTGGTTAGCCAGCACCTGCTTGTCAATCTGGAACTTGAAGTCCCACAGGATCTTAGCTCTGCCATTCTCAACTACCTTTGGCAGTGTCTCCCATTTGGACTTGGGGACTTCCAGTCTGTGTTCAGGACAGATGTTCCTGTACACTATCCCAGCCACTTGGTTATGCCTTTCAGTGTACACCTCCCCAGCTAGCATCTTACACCCTGCTACTAAGTGCTGGACTGTCTCAGGAGCCTGCATCTTGGCTCTTGTCTGGTGTGGTAGACCCCCTGCCTCAACTGATCTGGTCCGAGGGCCTGTTCTTGTGCTGCTATGATCAGCCTCTGTGCTGTCCTTCAGTCCAGCCTTTTCTAGCCACTTGTGGGATTTCTCGATGTCAACTATGTCTTCTATCTGTCAAGGGTACGTCCCGTGGAGCGGCGTGGTCTTCCATGATCCCTCCTCTTCTTCTTCACACTGTCTTCTGCTGCCTGAGGTACTCACTCAGCAGTTTGTCTTGACCCAAACACACATGCGACCAAACACATAACTAGACTACCTAGACTACCGCCTGGCCGAGACAGCAAACAAGTTTCCACAGTTGATGTAGAGTTCACCAGTCACTCGCACAACTTCAACACTTTCAATACAGCATAGCCACGATATTATCAGTGCACCGCCTTCAGATCAAAAAGAAAAATGTGCACACCAACCTGGAGATGAAGTTCCACCTCACACGAGAGACTCGAGGGAGCTTACGCTCGCAAAATTCATCCAATAATTTAGTCCATTTGGGAGAACGTGTGAAAAAAAAGAGCAGACAATCCCACCAGATTTGCAAAAAACATGAAGGAGCTCGGCAACAAACTCGCCAGTAGCTGTGACTACAGCGGCCATTGTGCTTAGTTTGCTCACAACCCGCCAAAGGCTCAAGCTGAAAGTTGGCTACGACACCGAGGCTAGCACCAACACATCGCAGGGCCCTGAGAAGTTCTGTCACCACACACCAAAATTGACTGGCTGATGATACAGTCCTCCAAAGCCGTAGTCAGTGTGAGCGTCGGGCTTCAAGGAAAGGCTAGCAACACAAACTAGTAGCTGGTCCAAGGAGCTGTGACGCGCTCAGATGACAGCAAATCCCTGCTCAGCCCCATGACAAAACGAGTCATTGAATTCAGGCACACTTCAATTTAACTATGAAAAACAAATTATGAGTTTGACAGGGCCAGCAGAGAAGGCCCTGATGGCCCACCACCGATGATGCTTATGGCATGAAACAGGCTTGCACTGTCTCATAAGGAATTTACTGGAATTACTGGATATTAAATATATATATATATATATATATATATATACAGAAAGAGAGAGAGAGAGAGAGAGAGAGAGAGAGAGAGAGAGAGAGAGAGAGAGAGAGAGAGAGAGAGAGAGAGAGAGAGAGAGAGAGAGACTCATATTCCATCCCCGGGCAGTATCCAGTATACTTTAGCGGTGAGTTACAGCCTATTATTCTCCCGCTGTAGACATGGTCTTCAGCCTATGGATGGTGGAAATAGGGCTGAAGCCATTTACCCCCCTCTCACAAAGCTTATTTTGGCTCGTGTATGAGGGGCAGCAATGGGAGACCGGGCTTCTTATCTGTATGTATAGTGAGGCCCACACTGAAGTGTGTGTGTGTGTGTGTGTGTGTGTGTGTGTGTGTGTGTGTGTCGAGCAAAGGTGTATGTGCACATCCCAAAGGTGTCGGAGTTATCAGCTAAGACCAGAGAGACAGATGGAGAGAGAGAGAGAGAGAGAGAGAGAGAGAGAGAGAGAGAGAGAGAGAGAGAGAGAGAGAGAGAGAGAGAGAGAGAGAGAGTGCAGTCACAGATGTGCAGAGAGGCGTGGAGGACCCGGTCAGCATGTCAGAGGCCCAGTATATCTCACCTCCTCACAAACTGAGACACGTGCACGTGCACGTGATAACAGACATGCTCACTCACACACACACACACACACACACACACACACAACACAAACACACACACAACACACACACCGACACGATTGTTGTAAAGGCTGCTTTCATGCATCAGCCATTCCTAAAGGCCAGTTTACTTACAACCCTGCTATTTGTTATTTGTGTTTTCCCATCTGGACTTCCATGCAAATCAGCGTGATCGGGTCGCTACCTGACCATCCATAATGAATTTTAATGCCGCTTGTATATCGCGTCTTCATGACCTGATCACCTCAAAACATCTGGTGAGGGAGCCAGGGGTTTATCTGGCCATACAAATACACCGAGCCTTGAATCCACGTATAAAAACTTTGTAAATGGAAAGATTTTACTTTCAGACCAGGTGAGGCCCAGACAGCTCGGATGGGCTCACAGTTGTCAAAAAGGGCACTTGTGGAGGAAGAACAAGTGGAGCGACATGTGGTCAGTTGTCCCTTTGTGGCAGGTGGGGCTCCTTACATTGAAAAGTGAGGAGACACATGAAGGATGTGGTGGCCCAAGCCAGGGAGAGACACATAACGAAGGTCCTGGGCCACGTTCTTAACCTTGGGCTTTAGGTTTGGTGAAAGGCAGTGACATCCACAAAACTACTACTACTACTACTACTACTACTACTACTACTACTACTACTACTACTAGTACTACTACTACTACTACTACTACTACTAGTACTAGTAGTGTTTCTACTGTGTGTTTCTACTCCCAAACCAGGGAGAGACATGTAACGAAGGTCCTGGGCCACGTTCTTAACCTTGGGCTTTAGGTTTGGTGAAAGGCAGTGACATCCACAAAACCACTACTACTACTACTACTACTACTACTACTAGTACTACTACTACTACTAGTACTAGTAGTGTTTCTACTGTGTGTTTCTACTCCCAAACCAGGGAGAGACATGTAACGAAGGTCCTGGGCCACGTTCTTAACCTTGGGCTTTAGGTTTGGTGAAGGGCAGTGACATCCACAAAACCACTACTACTACTACTACTACTACTACTACTAGTACTAGCAGTAGTAGTAGTAGTAGTGTTTCTACTGTACTTGTACACACATACTTCCCCAGAATCCTCTCGATATGACTCCACTAACAGAGGGATGTGTGTTACTACTGTACTTGTACACATGTACTTCCCCAGAATCCTCTCGATATGACTCCACTAACAGAGGGATGTGTGTTACTACTGTACTTGTACACACACATACTTTCCCAGAATCCTCTCGATATGACTCCACTAACAGAGGGATGTGTGTTACTACTGTACTTGTACACACATACTTCCCCAGAATCCTCTCGATATGACTCCACTAACAGAGGGATGTGTGTTACTACTGTACTTGTACACACGTACTTCCCCAGAATCCTCTCGATATGACTCCACTAACAGATGGATGTGTGTTACTACTGTACTTGTACACACACGTACTTCCCCAGAATCCTCTCGATATGACTCCACTAACAGAGGGATGTGTGTTTCTACTGTACTTGTACACACATACTTTCCCAGAATCCTCTCGATATGACTCCACTAACAGAGGGATGTGTGTTACTACTGTACTTGTACACACATACTTCCCCAGAATCCTCTCGATATGACTCCACTAACAGAGGGATGTGTGTTACTACTGTACTTGTACACACGTACTTCCCCAGAATCCTCTCGATATGACTCCACTAACAGAGGGATGTGTCTTACTACTGTACTTGTACACACATACTTTCCCAGAATCCTCTCGATATGACGCCACTAACAGAGGGATGTGTGTTACTACTGTACTTGTACACACATACTTCCCCAGAATCCTCTCGATATGACTCCACTAACAGAGGGATGTGTGTTACTACTGTACTTGTACACACGTACTTCCCCAGAATCCTCTCGATATGACTCCACTAACAGAGGGATGTGTCTTACTACTGTACTTGTACACACATACTTTCCCAGAATCCTCTCGATATGACTCCACTAACAGAGGGATGTGTGTTACTACTGTACTTGTACACACATACTTCCCCAGAATCCTCTCGATATGACTCCACTAACAGAGGGATGTGTGTTACTACTGTACTTGTACACACGTACTTCCCCAGAATCCTCTCGATATGACTCCACTAACAGAGGGATGTGTCTTACTAATGTACTTGTACACACATACTTTCCCAGAATCCTCTCGATATGACTCCACTAACAGAGGGATGTGTGTTACTACTGTACTTGTACACACATACTTCCCCAGAATCCTCTCGATATGACTCCACTAACAGAGGGATGTGTGTTACTACTGTACTTGTACACACGTACTTCCCCAGAATCCTCTCGATATGACTCCACTAACAGATGGATGTGTGTTACTACTGTACTTGTACACACATACTTCCCCAGAATCCTCTCGATATGACTCCACTAACAGATGGATGTGTGTTTCTACTGTACTTGTACACACATACTTTCCCAGAATCCTCTCGATATGACTCCACTAACAGAGGGATGTGTGTTACTACTGTACTTGTACACACATACTTCCCCAGAATCCTCTCGATATGACTCCACTAACAGAGGGATGTGTGTTACTACTGTACTTGTACACACGTACTTCCCCAGAATCCTCTCGATATGACTCCACTAACAGATGGATGTGTGTTACTACTGTACTTGTACACACATACTTCCCCAGAATCCTCTCGATATGACTCCACTAACAGAGGGATGTGTGCTTCTACTGTACTTGTACACACATACTTTCCCAGAATCCTCTCGATATGACTCCACTAACAGAGGGATGTGTGTTACTACTGTACTTGTACACACATACTTCCCCAGAATCCTCTCGATATGACTCCACTAACAGAGGGATGTGTGTTACTACTGTACTTGTACACACGTACTTCCCCAGAATCCTCTCGATATGACTCCACTAACAGATGGATGTGTGTTACTACTGTACTTGTACACACATACTTCCCCAGAATCCTCTTGATATGACTCCACTAACAGATGGATGTGTGTTTCTACTGTACTTGTACACACATACTTCCCCAGAATCCTCTCGATATGACTCCACTAACAGAGGGATGTGTGTTACTACTGTACTTGTACACACATACTTTCCCAGAATCCTCTCGATATGACTCCACTAACAGATGGATGTGTGTTACTACTGTACTTGTACACACATACTTCCCCAGAATCCTCTCGATATGACTCCACTAACAGAGGGATGTGTGTTACTACTGTACTTGTACACACGTACTTCCCCAGAATCCTCTCGATATGACTCCACTAACAGATGGATGTGTGTTACTACTGTACTTGTACACACGTACTTCCCCAGAATCCTCTCGATATGACTCCACTAACAGATGGATGTGTGTTTCTACTGTACTTGTACACACGTACTTCCCCAGAATCCTCTCGATATGACTCCACTAACAGATGGATGTGTGTTACTACTGTACTTGTACACACATACTTTCCCAGAATCCTCTCGATATGACTCCACTAACAGATGGATGTGTGTTACTACTGTACTTGTACACACATACTTCCCCAGAATCCTCTCGATATGACTCCACTAACAGAGGGATGTGTGTTACTACTGTACTTGTACACACGTACTTCCCCAGAATCCTCTCGATATGACTCCACTAACAGAGGGATGTGTGTTACTACTGTACTTGTACACACGTACTTCCCCAGAATCCTCTCGATATGACTCCACTAACAGATGGATGTGTGTTACTACTGTACTTGTACACACACGTACTTTCCCAGAATCCTCTCGATATGACTCCACTAACAGATGGATGTGTGTTTCTACTGTACTTGTACACACATACTTCCCCAGAATCCTCTCGATATGACTGCACTAACAGAGGGATGTGTGTTACTACTGTACTTGTACACACATACTTCCCCAGAATCCTCTCGATATGACTCCACTAACAGATGGATGTGTGTTACTACTGTACTTGTACACATGTACTTCCCCAGAATCCTCTCGATATGACTCCACTAACAGAGGGATGTGTGTTTCTACTGTACTTGTACACACAAACTTTCCCAGAATCCTCTCGATATGACTCCACTAACAGAGGGATGTGTGTTACTACTGTACTTGTACACACATGTACTTCCCCAGAATCCTCTCGATATGACTCCACTAACAGATGGATGTGTGTTACTACTGTACTTGTACACACACGTACTTGAATCCTCTCGATATGACTCCACTAACAGAGGGATGTGTGTTACTACTGTACTTGTACACACGTACTTCCCCAGAATCCTCTCGATATGACTCCACTAACAGATGGATGTGTGTTACTACTGTACTTGTACACACGTACTTCCCCAGAATCCTCTCGATATGACTCCACTAACAGATGGATGTGTGTTTCTACTGTACTTGTACACACGTACTTCCCCAGAATCCTCTCGATATGACTCCACTAACAGATGGATGTGTGTTTCTACTGTACTTGTACACACGTACTTCCCCAGAATCCTCTCGATATGACTCCACTAACAGAGGGATGTGTGTTTCTACTGTACTTGTACACACATACTTCCCCAGAATCCTCTCGATATGACTCCACTAACAGAGGGATGTGTGTTACTACTGTACTTGTACACACGTACTTCCCCAGAATCCTCTCGATATGACTCCACTAACAGAGGGATGTGTGTTACTACTGTACTTGTACACACGTACTTCCCCAGAATCCTCTCGATATGACTCCACTAACAGATGGATGTGTGTTACTACTGTACTTGTACACACACGTACTTTCCCAGAATCCTCTCGATATGACTCCACTAACAGATGGATGTGTGTTTCTACTGTACTTGTACACACATACTTCCCCAGAATCCTCTCGATATGACTCCACTAACAGAGGGATGTGTGTTACTACTGTACTTGTACACACATACTTCCCCAGAATCCTCTCGATATGACTCCACTAACAGATGGATGTGTGTTACTACTGTACTTGTACACATGTACTTCCCCAGAATCCTCTCGATATGACTCCACTAACAGAGGGATGTGTGTTTCTACTGTACTTGTACACACATACTTTCCCAGAATCCTCTCGATATGACTCCACTAACAGAGGGATGTGTGTTACTACTGTACTTGTACACACATGTACTTCCCCAGAATCCTCTCGATATGACTCCACTAACAGAGGGATGTGTGTTACTACTGTACTTGTACACACACGTACTTGAATCCTCTCGATATGACTCCACTAACAGAGGGATGTGTGTTACTACTGTACTTGTACACACGTACTTCCCCAGAATCCTCTCGATATGACTCCACTAACAGATGGATGTGTGTTACTACTGTACTTGTACACACGTACTTCCCCAGAATCCTCTCGATATGACTCCACTAACAGATGGATGTGTGTTTCTACTGTACTTGTACACACGTACTTCCCCAGAATCCTCTCGATATGACTCCACTAACAGAGGGATGTGTGTTTCTACTGTACTTGTACACACATACTTCCCCAGAATCCTCTCGATATGACTCCACTAACAGAGGGATGTGTGTTACTACTGTACTTGTACACACATACTTCCCCAGAATCCTCTCGATATGACTCCACTAACAGAGGGATGTGTGTTACTACTGTACTTGTACACACATGTACTTCCCCAGAATCCTCTCGATATGACTCCACTAACAGAGGGATGTGTGTTACTACTGTACTTGTACACACACGTACTTCCCCAGAATCCTCTCGATATGACTCCACTAACAGATGGATGTGTGTTTCTAGTGTACTTGTACACACATACTTCCCCAGAATCCTCTCGATATGACTCCACTAACAGAGGGATGTGTGTTACTACTGTACTTGTACACACGTACTTCCCCAGAATCCTCTCGATATGACTCCACTAACAGAGGGATGTGTGTTTCTACTGTACTTGTACACACAGGTACTTCCCCAGAATCCTCTCGATATGACTCCACTAACAGAGGGATGTGTGTTTCTACTGTACTTGTACACACACGTACTTCCCAAGAATCCTCTCAATATGACTCCACTAACAGATGGATGTGTGTTTCTACTGTACTTGTACACACATACTTCCCCAGAATCCTCTCGATATGACTCCACTAACAGAGGGATGTGTGTTACTACTGTACTTGTACACACATACTTCCCCAGAATCCTCTCGATATGACTCCACTAACAGATGGATGTGTGTTACTACTGTACTTGTACACATGTACTTCCCCAGAATCCTCTCGATATGACTCCACTAACAGAGGGATGTGTGTTACTACTGTACTTGTACACACATGTACTTCCCCAGAATCCTCTCGATATGACTCCACTAACAGAGGGATGTGTGTTACTACTGTACTTGTACACACACGTACTTCCCCAGAATCCTCTCGATATGACTCCACTAACAGATGGATGTGTGTTACTACTGTACTTGTACACACATGTACTTCCCCAGAATCCTCTCGATATGACTCCACTAACAGATGGATGTGTGTTTCTACTGTACTTGTACACATGTACTTCCCCAGAATCCTCTCGATATGACTCCACTAACAGATGGATGTGTGTTACTACTGTACTTGTACACACACGTACTTCCCCAGAATCCTCTCGATATGACTCCACTAACAGATGGATGTGTGTTTCTACTGTACTTGTACACATGTAC
>JAJHIY020000551.1:17500-30000 GCA_022114975.2 Lampris megalopsis
AGAGCAAACTACCCCGTCTCCTTTGATTGAGTGGCTCCATTGATAAATCACTAATGTGACGGGCGTCGCACACGTCCCGCTTCATGGATTTACACCACACTGGTATGCTACACAAACTGCACAACCTATTGCTGTTCATTAGTTTCTAGACCTCCCGATAGGTCAAACTTCCCCGATCAATTCCTCTTTGGGATGGGGCCACAGAGTGCACACACACACACACACACACGCACACACACACACACGCACACACACACACACACACAGCATGAAGCAGTGCACTCATGCCTCATTAAATCAGAGAAAACGTAATGATCAGAATAATATTACAACCAAGAGCCTGCACCAGAGAGACCACCATGGTCACAACACCACAGTCAAGGCCGACAGACAGACAGACAGACAGACAGACAGACAGACAGACAGACAGACAGACAGGTAGACTGACAGACAGACAGACAGACAGACAGACAGACAGACAGGTAGACTGACAGACAGACAGACAGACAGACAGACAGACAGACAGACAGACAGACAGACAGGTAGACAGACAGACAGACAGACAGACAGACAGACAGACAGACAGGTAGACAGACAGACAGACAGACAGACAGACAGACAGACAGACAGACAGGTAGACAGACAGACAGACAGACAGACAGACAGGTAGACTGATGGTCATTCAGACAGGTGCTGAAATGAGTGGAAGACAGTCAGCTGAGAGACACACAGGGAGGATACATCACTGCAAACAGCAGGGAGACGGGAAGACAAATAGGCCACGAGGAAGGAAGAGAGACAGACAGTGATGGGGTCTGAGAGACAGACGACCGACATCAGGGTGACTGACAAATAATGACAGACTGAGGCCGGCTGACAGACAGATGGAAAAAGGAAGTCCGTGTGAAAGGGTCTCATGTCGGGCCAGACAACGCAGGTAGTTCTGTGTGCAGGACGGGGTCTTCATATTATGGTCAGGAGGGGCGTCTCGCTAGTGTGATCTCAGCTTCATTTCCTCCAGCAGCACCACCCTCCCCCCACAGCCCCGTGAAGACCGGTCACACCCACATCCTCAAATTCTCAGACATCACCGTCTCGCGTCACTAAGAAGAACACGCTGAAAGGTCAAATTCACCTTTTCCTCCCTCCACCATCTTGTTCTGAGACGAGGCCATCACACATTAACATGCAGCCAATCACAGCAAACGATCAGGCGATGCAACCCCGCCCACCTGCACACGAAGCTGTCACTCAATGCTCGGCTCATGAATATTAATGAGGACTAGACCACTCCCTCCCAGGTCTGGATAAAGGAATAGGAGAAACACAACATTAGTCAATTACCAAGAAAAAGCGGTGAAGGAGTGTCTTCGTATGGCGCGCTGAAGACACACCAAGTTAAACCTGAGTACTGCTCCCGTCCCACTTTAAAACAAAGGAACAAGTACAGAACAGAACAGAACAGAACAGAACCAGCCGCGGCGACCCGGCCTCCTGTCCACGGCAGTGCCAGCATGCTGCTTGTACACAACACTGGCTGTCCTCCTCACAGCTTAGGCGGAGGCGTTCCCCTCCGGGAAGGCCTTCAGCACATCCCTTTCAAGGGCCCTAGGGAGTCATTTCCGGCTCGCCGTGGCCGAGTCGCCCGTCTCGCTGCCTGAGCCAAAAACAAACTGCAACCGCTACAAGCGGATGAGGAGGAAGGGTGAGACGGCTCTTATCATACCGCTTCATTACTCAGTCGCTTGACATCTTATCTCCCACACGGGGCACATGAAAACCTCGCCTTCAGACTGCAGAGGAGAAAATCAGGTGGCCGATTTGGGGCTGGGGGGTGGGGTGGGCGGGGGGGGCAACATCACTTCTTCTTTTTCTTTTTGGTCCCCAGATTTTTTTCTAAGAAGTCGGACGCAGGTCATCCCAATACAAAGCTCCACCCGGCTGGAATAGTCTTCCTGTTCTTCTGAGATCCACTTCCTGTTTCCTCTGCTGCAGGACATCCGACAACAGCCTGCTTCCCTTCACTTAGTGTTCACGCCACGACAACCCGCCCCAACTGCTCCTTATGTGGACTTGTGTCTCCTGTTCTGAGCTCTGGGGGTGTGGAGGGTCTATGGGGGTGTGGAGGGTCTATGGGGGTGTGGAGGGTCTATGGGGGTGTGGAGGGTCTATGGGGGTGTGGAGGATGTATGGGGGTGTGGAGGGTCTATGGGGGGTGTGGAGGGTCTATGGGGGGTGTAGAGGCTGTATGGGGGTGTGGAGGGTGTATGGGGGTGTGGAGGGTCTATGAGGGGTGTGGAGGATGTATGGGGGTGTGGAGGGACAGCGAGCGATCTGTCTCTGCGTCCATTCAGCTGGTGCAGCAGCATACAAACGTGTCGACCGGCGCAAACACGTAGATGAAAAGGAGAGGCCAGCTCAGCGGCACCGAGGAGCAAATAAAGATAAAGAAGTAAACAAGCCAAGACCCTGCACCGTTTCTCTAGCACAAGTGAGCCGCTTGTGTAAGGAACTGAGACGATGAAAGACTGGATCAAGGTTAAAGAGAGCTAAAAACAAAGACCCAAGACCTGTAGATTGTTACAGCAAATATGTGGCCCGAGATACATACATGAGCTTTTTAAATTCAAGGGCCCCAGGTTCCTGAAAATCAATGCGGCACATAAAACTAACGCAGAAACCTTTCAATTTAATTAAAGACCCCCTCCGATGAAAATTAAGTTTTGGACCTTGTTAATATTGCAGCGAATTTAGGGGGTGGCTGGGAACCGCCACAGCTGGGACGCGAACCCGGATCTCCCACGCCACAGGCGACTATGTTAACCAGTCGACTAAAGGGTCCAACCCGTTAGCCAACAGGCTAGCAAGTCTACACATCCGCGGTGGCTGCAGTATGTACGTGTGGTGTTAGGGTAATGTTATAAGACATATCAGGGGCAAAATAAGCAGGCAACGCTATGGCTGAGCACTTCTGATCTGCAACTGCAGTGCACCGAGGACAGTCTCAACAAACAAAAATAAAGATTCAGACAAGCCGAGTTTCATATGTCACAAACCTAAGGAACCATCCCGTTAACAGACAGGGTGGTGCTTTACATGTCATTATATGTACTGCTTCACACACCAGAGCCAAAGGACAAACGGTGGAGATACGTATCGTCATTTTGCCAACTATAAGTTTTGTTTTCAGCTGCAAATTTACAAAAGGAGAAACCTTTGAGCCTTTGTTGATTATGTCCCCGCTACGTATCCTACTCCGTGGTCGGACCCACTCACATACTAAACTATGTGGGAATCTGGGGAATGGAGTAAACGGTATACTTCATCCTGACAGCTGTGCTTGCTATTGGACTACGTTTCCCAGAGTCGATCTCTGCAGCGCTTCAGAGTTGCGTCTTCAGTGAGAGTGTCGTGAATACTGTGGTGACTGCTCGGACCCCCTGTGACAGTTGTTGATGTTGTTAAACAAAGCTTAAGTCTACCCAGCAACAGCATAAAGACTTAAAGATGTAGCCAGACTGTGTTCACAACCTGAAGTGAATTAACTTATCTCCCGCCAGATCCATATTTAAGCTAGCTTGCTAGCAAGCTAATGTTACATTGATCATACCTGTAAAACTTCCAATACTAACCCGGGTGTGTAGCGCACTCGGCTTTTATTAGAGACCAGCCACTATTTGAGACCGATGTTCATATTGTAGTTATATTAATTTAAAAATTCGGGCACTTGTTCTGGTTTCTGATGGTGAGTGTTGAAAGCGGATGTGGAGGTGCTACATCATGCTAATGATCGTCTAGCTAACATAAACATTTACTTAGCTATCTAAATGTATGCCAGCTCACATTAGCTATTTATTGTGAAATTATGCTAATGATATAGCCTCCAGTAGCTCACATTGCTCATTGGCATATATTAGCATTATATTAGCTAAGTTAAAGAATATTAATTCCTTCCATAACCCAAAACATGGCAGAGAAAGGAAAAAAAGTGGACATCAGGACATTTTTTAGGCTCAAAATGCCACTGTGTAAGTAGGAAGACCCCCGTAATATTACAAATACTGGTTGATAAAGCCCACATAGAAAATGAATGAAGGGCCAACACAAATGTTCAATAACTGTGCCAATAGACAACAACAGAAAAACAGCAGCACACAAAGGGGCAGAAACGGGGAGTCTCAAGTAAGGTTTCACAACTGTAGTCTTGAGAAAATTCCATGTTTGCGGTCCTCCCAAGTTGCAATGAGATCTACGCCCTTGGACCCTGTCCCATTTGCTCTTCTTCTTCGGAATGGTTGGGGTGGAGGGTGGGGATAACTTGCATATTCATAGGTTCTGGATTTTTTAATGAGGGAGAAGGAGTAGATGTGATTTTCAGGATTTGAATAAGATAATTGAACTTATTTTGCAGGAAAAAAAACATCAGACAATTTATTCTATCAGACAGAGCATTTATATGACTTAAAACATGACTGGAGGGGGACCTGAAGACACAAGATGACTGGAGGGGGACCTGAAGACACAAGATGACTGGAGGGGGACCTGAAGACACAAGATGACTGGAAGGGGGACCTGAAGACACAACATGACTGGAGGGGGACTTGAAGACACAACATGACTGGAGGGGGACCTGAAGACACAAGATGACTGGAGGGGGACCTGAAGACACAAGATGACTGGAGGGGGACTTGAAGACACAACATGACCGGAGGGGGACCTGAAGACACAACATGACCGGAGGGGGACTTCACGACACAGCATGACGGGAGGGGGACCTGAAGACACAACATGACTGGAGGGGGACCTGAAGACACAACATGACTGGAGGGGGACCTGAAGACACAACATGACTGGAGGGGGACTTCACGACACAGCATGACTGGAGGGGGACCTGAAGACACAACATGACTGGAGGGGGACCTGAAGACACAACATGATTGGAGGGGGACTTGAAGACACAGCATGACTGGAGGGGGACCTGAAGACACAACATGACTGGAGGGGGACCTGAAGACACAACATGACTGGAGGGGGACCTGAAGACACAACATGACTGGAGGGGGACCTGAAGACACAACATGATTGGAGGGGGACCTGAAGACACAAAATGACTGGAGGGGGACCTGAAGACACAACATGACTGGAGGGGGACTTCACGACACAGCATGACTGGAGGGGGACCTGAAGACACAACATGACTGGAGGGGGACCTGAAGACACAACATGACTGGAGGGGGACCTGAAGACACAACATGACTGGAGGGGGACTTCACAACACAACATGACTGGAGGGGGACCTGAAGACACAACATGACTGGAGGGGGACCTGAAGACACAACATGACTGGAGGGGGACTTCACGACACAGCATGACTGGAGGGGGACCTGAAGACACAACATGACTGGAAGGGGACCTGAAGACACAACATGACTGGAGGGGGACCAGAAGACACAACATGACTGGAGGGGGACTTGAAGACACAACATGACTGGAGGGGGACTTCACAACACAGCATGACTGGAGGGGGACCTGAAGACACAACATGACTGGAGGGGGACCTGAAGACACAACATGACTGGAGGGGGACCTGAAGACACAACATGACTGGAGGGGGACTTCACGACACAGCATGACTGGAGGGGGACCTGAAGACACAACATGACTGGAGGGGGACTTGAAGACACAACATGACTAGAGGGGGACTTCACGACACAGCATGACTGGAGGGGGACCTGAAGACACAACATGACTGGAGGGGGACTTGAAGACACAACATGACTGGAGGGGGACCTGAAGACACAACATGACTGGATGGGGACCTGAAGAGTCAACATGACTGGAGGGGGACTTCACGACACAGCATGACTGGAGGGGGACCTGAAGACACAACATGACTGGAGGGGGACCTGAAGACACAACATGACTGGAGGGGGACCTGAAGACACAAGATGACTGGAGGGGGACTTGAAGACACAGCATGACTCGAGGGGGACTTGAAGACACAACATGACTGGAGGGGGACCTGAAGACACAAGATGACTGGAGGGGGACTTGAAGACACAGCATGACTGGAGGGGGACTTGAAGACACAACATGACTGGAGGGGGACTTCACGACACAGCATGACTGGAGGGGGACCTGAAGACACAACATGACTGGAGGGGGACCTGAGGACACAACATGACTGGAGGGGGACTTGAAGACACAAGATGACTGGAGGGGGACCTGATGACACAACATGACTGGAGGGGGACCTGAAGACACAGCATGATTGGAGGGGGACTTGAAGACACAAGTTGACTGGAGGGGGACCTGAAGACACAACATGACTGGAGGGGGACCTGAAGACACAAGATGACTGGAGGGGGACCTGAAGACACAACATGACCGGAGGGGGACCTGAAGACACAACATGACTGGAGGGGGACCTGAAGACACAAGATGACTGGAGGGGGACCTGAAGACACAACATGATTCGAGGGGGACTTGAAGACACAACATGACTGGAGGGGGACCTGAAGACACAACATGACTGGAGGGGGATTTGAAGACACAAGATGACTGGAGGGGGACCTGAAGACACAACATGACTGGAGGGGGACCTGAAGACACAGCATGACTGGAGGGGGACTTGAAGACACAACATGACTGGAGGGGGACCTGAAGACACAACATGACTGGAGGGGGATTTGAAGACACAAGATGACTGGAGGGGGACTTGAAGACACAAGATGACTGGAGGGGGACTTGAAGACACAGCATGACTGGAGGGGGACCTGAAGACACAACATGATTGGAGGGGGACTTGAAGACACAAGTTGACTGGAGGGGGACCTGAAGACACAACATGACTGGAGGGGGACCTGAAGACACAACATGACTGGAGGGGGACTTGAAGACACAACATGACTGGAGGGGGACTTGAAGACACACTGTGAAACCCGCATTAATGCGCTCTGTACCCAACAGAGTTTTATCAAAACTGCACGTTGACGGTTTGGAAAACAAGCGGCGTCCACACTCAGGAACGATGGACGGCTTTACTTGGAATTAAAACATGATGCAGTTCAACTTCTAGAAAGACCGTAAGCAGTGTCAATGAAAAGATTTATGGCATGAAATGGAAATTAAACTCCTTCACTTGAGTATTTTGGTGGACTAAACTAACACTGTTTTTGAGATAGCTGTATAGTGAATACAAGGCACCGACCCCCCCCCCCCCAAGTCAACATATTTATATTTTGAGAATAAAAAGACCACTTTCAACCTGAGGATGACGTTTGTGGTATTTCTTCTTGACCAGGTAATGCTGGATTCACTGCACGCTGAATGTACTACGGGTCAGGAACAACTGTTCTCACCGTGACATAAACCCAACTGCCCATTAATGAGGAGTCTGCTATCCTGCCCGAGCACACCCCGGCTGCTGCAGATTCTAATAGGTAGATCGGGGCTCGGGGTCTTGTTTTTGATGAATTAAATATTTGGACTATGTATGCTGTTGCTTTTGACAGCTAATATTTGCATAAACACTGCCAGCCACTGCTGCTCCCCCATCTGGTACTGGGCCTTGGTTCAGCTACGGTTTGGCTAAAAAATTAGCAATAACTGCCGGGCTTGGGTCAGAAGGGGCTTAAATATTTCATGCCTGCGTCGACCTTTCAGATATGCCATGCAAAAGTTATTCTTCTTGTCTCCTGTAAAATGGATCTTTCTTTAATCCCAGCAGGCCTTTTCCTGGATTTGAAAGAACACAGCAGTTGATGGTAGGTGGGATGGGTGGGCGAAAGAGAACTCGAGGCAGTAAAATGTAAATTGTGCAAAAATGGGTGTATGTTACTGTTGGAAACGGTAGTCTTAATGTTTACAGGGTGACGCGTTATTGCTCTGATCAGTTGGGGGACAGACAGAAAAGGGCCCTTGATTTTTTCCGGATCCCAAAACACAGGTTAAAAGCAACCATTTGAAAATATAAGGAGCAAAGACACAGTGAAGGATTAATGCACCCAGACCCGCTTTACCCCATGTGTAAAGTATGCCGGGGCAGGTGGCGGGTAACTGCCACTAGGAGACCAGGTAAATCTTCCCCTAAATGTCAGCTGAACTCATGGGGGATTATTTATTAAAAGACACACTGCTGCGAGATCAGAACGTTAGAAAAGACAGCTTCTGGCCACAGAGCTGCATGTCTGCATCTGCACTGTCATGGGGGATGATAGGGGTTTATTTGGTTAGAATGAAAACCTGCCAGACCCCAAGATCAGTGGTTCTCAGTCAGGTCCTCAGGGACCCACAATGCTTCAAGTTTCCTATTCCAGCAGATCATCAATTACATTCATCTGCCTAACAATCAGATCTAGTATTTCCACTTCCAGTGTGGGAAGATGGCGGCGCAAAGTCACGTTTGTGGCAGCCTCACCCAGTACCGTCCATGCAGTGTCTTTGTCCACTTCACCCTGCTGCCACATCACCCTGCTGCCACACCACCCTGCTGCCACACCACCCTGCTGCCACTTTACCCTGCTGCCACACCACCCTGCTGCCACTTTACCCTGCTGCCACACCACCCTGCTGCCACATCACCCTGCTGCCACATCACCCTGCTGTCACACCACCCTGCTGCCACATCACCCTGCTGCCACATCACCCTGCTGCCACACCACCCTGCTGCCACACCACCCTGCTGTCACACCACCCTGCTGTCACACCACCCTGCTGCCACATCACTCTGCTGCCACACCACCCTGCTGCCACTTTACCCTGCTGTCACACCACCCTGCTGTCACACCACCCTGCTGCCACATCACCCTGCTGCCACACCACCCTGCTGCCACACCACCCTGCTGCCACTTTACCCTGCTGCCACACCACCCTGCTGCCACACCACCCTGCTGCCACTTTACCCTGCTGCCACTTTACCCTGCTGTCACTTTACCCTGCTGCCACTTTACCCTGCTGCCACATCACCCTGCTGCCACATCACCCTGCTGCCACACCACCCTGCTGCCACTTTACCCTGCTGCCACACCACCCTGCTGCGACTTTACCCTGCTGCCACACCACCCTGCTGCCACACCACCCTGCTGCCACACCACCCTGCTGCCACACCACCCTGCTGCCACATTTAATTAGCAACAGATTTTTTTTAGAGCTGTGGAAAGAAATGCATATTCACTGACATTAATTCTGCCTATGCATCTGCACTGCAGGATAAGTGGAAACTACTTGGGGTCATGTCTGAATGAAGAAGCCAATTACTTCAAGCATCCTAGTTCACATTGTTAACACATGCACTGAAGAAAAAAAACAACTTTATCTGGATTTACAGCCTCACACATCACCTATTCACATCTCCCACTGGGCTGTTGTTCTTCACACACTGGCATTATCCGCCTTCATTTTACCTTTCCAATCAGAGTTCACAAAGCTGTCTGACAAATAAAAAGGGTGCAGAAGATTAAAATAAGAGGTGAGGGGATGGAAGAAAATTACCTCACAAAAATAAGCCGGTGTAAAATGAGGACTTTCAGCAGAGGTGGCAAGTATGAGAGTATTTCACGGTGTCTGGACTCAAGTCAAATGCTGACCATGCACGTGCACGCCCGCGCGCACACACACACACACACACACACACACACACACACACACACACACACACACACACACACACACACACACTCACACACACACACAGGGATACTGTACATTCCTCCATTTCCAGTCATTCAACTTGCAGGTTGTGGGCATCAACATAACAGCATCATCCTGAGCTGCTACTCTGATTGGCTGGCAGTATTACTGGGCCCGGCCCTCCCTTGACAGACACAATGGTTGTCCAACCACAGGCGTCCTTGCTGTCAGCATGGGCAGCCTTACGCAGAATCTGGGTCGGCTGTTCCTGGTGTGACATCGCTCCAACGGGCAACTTGGGCTTGTTGAAGTGGTGTTATTTGGTGCCATTAAAGAAGACGGTGAAACAGAGGGTATTATTTACAGCGCTGTGACAGCATGAAATAGCTACTCCTCACCGACAGCAAAATCCACCACAACACTTGATAAGTTTTCACCAGTTTCCATAACACATCCACCGCCGTCTTTTAAAGTGACCATCTAGCCTGGTCACTTTATCCCATGGGTCTGTCCATCCAACCAGGGAACTTAGTGAGGGGAACACGTCCAGATTTCCTTCACTCCCTTGTACGCTACTGGAGTAGTATGAATTCATGACTTTACTGACCTCCTCTAGGCCATTTCCCCTTCCCCAGGAAGTTCGGAGCATCTGGTCAGCTACACAATACCATCCCCATCCATCCATCCATCCATCATCCATCATCCAAACCACTTATCCTGCTCTCAGGGTCGCGGGGGTGCTGCAGCCTATCCCAGCAGCCACTGGGCGGCACCGTGGTGCAGGGGTTAGCGCGGTCGCCTCACAGCAAGAAGGTCCTGGGTTCGAGCCCCGGGGTCGTCCAACCTTGGGGGTCGTCCTCTGTGTGTCTGGGTGGGTTTCCTCCCACAGCCCAAAGACATGTAGCTCAGGTGACTCACCGTACTAAATTGGCCCTAGGTCTGTGTGTGTGTGTGTGTGTGTGTGTGTGTGTCTGTGTGTGTGTGTGTGTGGGGGGGGCCTGCCCTGTGATGGACTGGCGGCCCGTCCAGGGTGTCTCCCCGCCTGCTGCCCAATGACTGCTGCTACACAGTGTGACTGGTTTAAATGGTTAGACGACAGTGTGAAGGACAGTTCAGTCCAGGGGTTGTGATCCTTCTCAGGGCTCCTAAAACCTGTAAATGGCTAGAAGACGACCCGTCTCACCGTCTAAATATTCTTCCTCTGAATATTAAACATCAACCAGTCTGACATTCCCACCACACAAAGCACCACTTAAAGCTACAGACAGCAGGCCTGCACGGTGGTGCAGCGGTCCAAGCATGGGCTTTGTGTCGCCGTAGTTGCCCCCCGGGGACCGGAGTTCGCACCTCGGTCTCGCCAGGTCCGACTATGGCCGGAGTCATTGAAGCAGCAACGCTGGCAGACGCTGCTTCGGGAGGGGGGAGGAGTCGGCTTGTGTCCGTCACATGATATGCGTCTCTGTGTGTGCCGGGTAAGCAGGCGTCGGCCTGGGTCGCCTTGTCACGGAGGTGGCGAGGCGACTCCTTCGACACCGCCGGTCGCAGAGATGCAGTTGGCGAACGCATGCAGTACGAGGGCGGGTGTCTGATCTAGAACAGGGATCAAGGGGCCACTAAATTGGGAGAAAATAAGGGGGAAAAAAACTACAGACCCCCCGCCCCCCCAGACCCTCCGTTACATACAGCTTTTATTCAATTAGTTCTCTATCCAGTCAGGTCTGCCATTCTGGAAACGAGTCCCACCGGGGAAAGTCCACACCGGCGGATGAGAGAATTATTCTGGTGTGTTCTGATGACGCCGTGTTTGTGCAGGCGCCAGAAATTAACTCTGATTATCAAGTAAAAAAACCAACACAACATTCTCTGGTTAAGGAATGGCACTGATCCTCTCCCTCTCTCTCTCCCTCTCTAACTCTCTCTCCCTCTCTCTAACTCTCTCCCTCTCCCTCTCTCTCTCTCTCTCTCTCTCCCTCTCTCTAACTCTCTCCCTCTCCCTCTCTCTCTCTCTCTCTCTCTCGCCCTCTCTCTCTCCCTCCCTCTCTCTAACTCTCTCCCTCTCCCTCTCTCTCTCCCTCCCCCTCTCTAACTCTCTCTCCCTCTCTCGCTCTCTCTTTCACCCTCTCTCTGTCTAACTCTCACTCTCTTCCTCTCTCTAACTCTCTCTCTCTCTCGCTTGCTCTCTCTCTCACCCTCTCTGTCTAACTCTCTCACTCTCTTCCTCTCTCTAACTCTCTCTCTCTCTTGCTCTCTCTCGCCTTCTCTGTCTAACTCTCTCACTCTCTTCCTCTCTCTAACTCTCTCTCTCTCTCCCTCTCTCCCTCTCTCTTTCTCCCTCTCTCTCTCTTTCTCTCTCTCTCTCTCTCTCTCTAACTCTCTCTCGCTCTCCCTCTCTCTTACTCTCTCTCCCTCTCTCCCTCTCTCCCTCTCCCTCTCTTTCTCCCTCTCTCTAACTCTCTCTCTCTCTCTCTCTCTCTCTCTCTCTCTAACTCTCTCTCTCTCTATCTCTCTCTAACTCTCTCTCTCTCTCCCTCTCTCGCCCTCTCTCTAACTCTCTCCCTCTCTCCCTCTCGCTCTCTCTCTCCCTCTCTCTCTCTCTCTAGCTCTCGCTCCCTCTCTCTCCTTATGTTTTTCACTGGGATATTTTGCCTGTACTGCGTTTCAACACATTGTGGTCTAAGTCGAACTGAATTGGATGAACTGTGCTAAAGGACAAATTCAGCTCCATCGACACGACCACAGAGAAACCGGAGCTGATTCACCACAGCCGACCAGACCATGCCCTAAACTCGTCAAAGCTAAAATGAAAAAGAGAAGAAAAGGAAAAAGGAACTGCAAACCTGACTCCCCTGCGTCTCCTCTAATTACTCTAG
>JAJHIY020001959.1:10000-20000 GCA_022114975.2 Lampris megalopsis
AAAGGGCTCAGAGCCGATCCTTGATGTAATCCCACCTCCACCTTGAACCCATCTGTCATTCCAACCACGCATCTCAGCATTGTCACACTTCCCTCATACATAGCCTGCACCACTCCTACATACTTCTCTGCAACTCCTGACTTCCTCCTACAATATCACACCTCCTCTCTCGGCACCCTGTCGTATGCTTTCTCTAAATCTACAAAGACACAATGCAACTCTTTCTGGCCTTCTCTATACTTCTCAATCAAACAACCTTTTCTCTCTCTCGCTGTCTCTCTCATTTTCTTCATTTATCAGCCCGTCAAAGTAGTCCTTCCACTTCGTAGCACACTCTCCTCGCTTGGCAGCACATTTCCATCTGTATCTTTGATCGCCCTAACTTGTCGCACATCCTCGGCAGCTCGGTCTCTCTGTCTAGCCAATCTGTACAAGTCTTTTTCTCCTTCCTTAGTGTCTAACCTGTCATACAGCTCACCGTACGCCTTTTCCTTTACCTTTGCCACCTCTCTCTTTGCTTTACGCTGCATCTCCTTGTACTCCTGTGTACTTTCTTCATCTCTCTGACTATCCCACTTCTTCTTTGCCAACCTTTTCCTCTGTATACTTTGCTCTACTTCCTCCTTCCACCACCACCACCACCACCGCCAAGTCTCCTTGTCTTCCTTCCTCTGTCCCGATGACACACCAAGTACCTTCCTAGCTGTCTTCCTCACTATTTCTGCAGCGCTTGCCCAGCCATCTGGCAACTCTTCACTACCACTCAGTGCCTGTGTTAACTCCTGCCTGAACTCCACACAACAGTCTTCCTTCTTCAACTTCCACCATTTGATCTGCGGCTGTGTCTTCACTCGCTTCCTCATGTTGGTCTCCAAAGTCATCTTACAGACCACCATCCGATGTTGCCTAGCTACGTTCTCCCCTGTCACCACCTTGCAGTATCCAATCCCTTTTACATCGCGCCTTCTACACAAGATATAGTGCACCTGTGTGCACTTTCCTCCACTCTTATACGTCGTCACCCTGTGCTCCTCCCTCTTCTCGAAATATGTATTCACCTCAGCCATTTCCATCCTTTTCGCAAAATCGAACACCATCTGTCCTTCCACATTTCTCTCCTCGATTCCATACCTTACCATCAACTCCTCATCACCTCTGTTCCCTTCAGCAACATGTCCATCGAAGTCCGCTCCAATCACCACTCCCTCCTCCTTGGGTACCCTTTCCACCACGTCGTCCAACTCAACTCCAGAATTCTTCTTTTTCGTCCATCTTACACCCGACTTGCGGGGCATATGCGCTGATAACCGTCAGCAATACACCTTCGATTTCCAGCTTCACAATCCTCACTCTGTCTGACACTGTGTTCACCTCCAGCACGCTCTTGACATACTCTTCCTTCAGAATGACCCCTACCCCATTTCTCCTCCCATTCGCACCATGGTAGAAGAGTTTGAACCCACCTGCGATACTCCTGGCCTTACTCCCCTTCCACCTTGTCTCTTGTCACCTTTCTTCTTTCCATCACGTCAGCCAGCTCTCTCCCTTTACTAGCCATAGTGCCAACATTCAAAGTTCCGACTGACTCTCACCTCCACACGCCTACCCTTCCTCCTCTCTAGCTGCCTCTGGACATGCCTTCCCCCTCTCCTTTTCCTTCGCCCAACAGTAGCCTAGTTTCCACCGGCACTCTGCTGGTTAACAGTACCGATGGCGGTCGTCGGTAACCCGGGCCTCGACCGATTCGGTATGGAAATCTTATTTATGATCCGCATATTTGATTTGGCAAAGATTTGACGCCGGATGCCCTTCCTGACGTAACCCTCCCCATTTGTCCGGGCTTGGGACCTGCACTAAGAATGCACTGGCTTGTGCATCCTCAGTGGCTGGGTTGCACGCTTTTCTATGTTTGCCCCTCACTTTTGTGGCGTGAACTATCAATTCTAGTAATACAGGTGTGTTTATGTTAGGTATCACAGACACACGCACACGCACAATATATGTCCAAAAGTATTGAGATAACTGACCATTACACCTACAGGAGCTTTTGTGACATCTCATTCTGAATCCATAGAAACCCATATTCCACGAAGCTCCCGGCGCACAGTTTTTGTGCCGATGTTAATGCCAGGAGAAGTTTGGATCTCTGCAGTTATTGAGTCAACAGAGCGTTGGCGACTTGAGTTGCTGTTGTCCCTAAAGGCTTGCACTTTTCAATAATATGATGATATATGAAGCATAGAGAGTAAACGGGATAGATACCTTTTGAACAGCACCCACCCTCTAGTACAGCACTTTGAAGGTACATATGTCGTCACTTGCTGTAGTGGTTTTTACTGATGGGCGTGGCCAGGTTTTCAGAAGCCTCTCAGTTGTCAATGTGAGAGCCAGGGGACGCGTCTGCCGTACGTTTAGGGTTAGGGTTAGGTGATTTCTCTGGCAGGGCTACTTACAGTAGGGCTGCTTACACCACACCCCGGACTGGATTTGTTGCGTGTTTGTGTCCTGATCGATGGGCCAACTTAACACGCCTTCGGAGGGTGTCCGCCGGCCGGCTTTGCCGGCGTTCGGGCGGTCGGTTCCTCCGGTCTGGCGGATCGATGTCCTTTATTTAATCTTCTTAGTGGCGAGCAGAGTGCGGAGTGGGAGGGGCTCTACCGCGTAGTCGTCCTCTCCGTTGCACAGCTCGACAGCGTGCTCGGCGGTGCTCAGCCGGACCGTCTATCCCAGTTGCTCTTCCACGGCTCCCCTCGCGAGGCTTGCCCCCCCCCCCCCAACATCTGTATGGGGAGGGGTGGAACAGCTCCGTGTTTACCTCGCGGGGCTTCCCGGAAGACATTTTCTCAAAGTCCTCGTGTGACCGGTCTACTTTTTCATTGCGTTGTGTAGGAAAGACAGGACAACTTGTCTCCTTCATGGGATCTGTATTCTGTCGCATATAAACAGAGCAGGTTTCTGGAAGCTTCAGATCAGCTCCTACTGTAGCCTCTTTCTACGTGTCCAAAGCGGGAAAGAGCGCGTAGCTCGCAATACAGGTTTTTTTTTTTTTTTTTTTTTTACAAAAACACATAAAACATAGCAGTCGCGTATAAACAGGACAGATTTCAGGAAACTTTAGATCAGCTCCTACTGTAGCATACGCAGGAATTGGGACCCACATTAGTGTAGCCCGTGGAATTAGATACCACACAGGACACAATTACTTCCGGGGTTCTTGTAGCTTTAATTTTATTGTTTGAACCTTCGAATGCAGATCGTTTTACTGAGTGCATACATTCCTGTGTCTTTCGAGCAAACAGCTCATAAATGTTCACAGATGTGGCAAGTTTAACAGAAAAGATTTTAAAAAAAGGGAAATAATAAATACAAAATACGGTGCAAAATACGGCAGTGGACTATGTACGTTAAACAGGGTTTAACAAAGACATGTGGAACTTCCTGAAGATTGCGCAACTTCTCACTCTGTCAGTTACCTTTAAACAGAATTAAAATGCATATAAAACCTTTACATTTCCCTTACTGCCCAAATACAATGGCATGGTGTGGCTTTATGCACGCCAACATTACCTTGTCATGCCTGCAATGGCGAACAGCGGTCGACGGCTCGCGCCCAAAATCACCGAACATCAACTCCAGTAGCGTCTAAATCAAACCATCTTGTCAAATTACCGACATACAATATTGTTTGGAATAATGATACAGGTATATTTCACAAGATATTTACCCCTACTTACTACGGAGTCAGAGCCTCGTCACACCGCAATCTTCAGGCGCTCCGCACAAGAAAAAAAGAAAGAATACCCAAGATGCACTTGGATAACTTGCACGGAGTTACAATAAAAGTCCGCCACTGCCACTTACTGGTCAAAACATGCAATGACAACCGAAACTATAAAAATACACTCACAATCTGCTTCACAATTTAAATACATCAAATGACATTTTACATGGCTTGACAGTGTAACAATTACATATATTAACAGTTAAACTATACTAAATTTAAGTGGAAAATCATTTAACATATTTAACAGATTTACCACCCGGCTACATACTCCCCTGCAAATATAGTCAACGTCCTCGGTGACTACGAAACATGAACTGACTCAAATACTCCCTGCAAGGCCTTTTCAAAGAGAGCAGCACCCAGGCTTGTCAAAACCTTAGAGACCATGTCTGTGCTGACTGAGACTGCATTACAGGCTGACTTTGGCAGATGAAATGGGTTTGAATGAGATCCAGCCATTTCCCGCTTGCTTTTCCTAATGGCAGGTTTAGGTGCATAGGTTCTACGTCCTGCTCCACCAGCATCCTCTGTTAGTGCGGGCCTGTCCCTGTTTTCAATAATGGGCAAGTCACTGTCGCTAACGTCTGGATGCACATCATTAACACATTCTGTTTCTGTGCCACAATTTCTCATATCTGAATAACCTTCCTCAGGTCCTTCACCGTCACTCTCATCTGTGGGTGCTGTCACAGGTAAACTAACACTTTCTGCTGCAAGAGGCAGGTTAGGTACTTGCACAAGCCGTCGAGGGATGACTTCCTCAACAATAACAAAATCAGCCTCAGGTGACTCAGGCTCATCCTCAGCTACAGGCTGTGTAGTGGTCTGTAACCTAGATCTAGTTCTTGGTTTGGGAACTGGTTTCGCACAAGGTCGCAACTCTGACCTATGAACTCTTTTAATGGGACCTCCCTCAAAAGGTTCAACAGTGTGTGTGGTACCCTGGATGTCAACTACCTTGTAGACTGTTGAGGTCCATGTGTCCTGAATCTTATGTCTACCTGGGGGTCTGTGACGTAGGAAAACCAACTGACCAATGTCCACAGGAGGACAATACACCTTCTCATTTTGCAGTGAGATCCTCTCAGCTGCCTTCTGCTCTGAGTACTCTCTGGCTCTCTCATGTGCCTGCCGGAGTCTCTCCTGATGAACAGACAACCAATCCTGTTTCCTGTCTGACACACACTCACGCCCTAATAAAGCATCTACTGGGAGATGTGGCTGTACCCCGAAAAGCAAATAATAAGGCGAGTACCCTGTGGTGGAATGAGGAGTGACATTATAGGCATATACTACTTCAGACAGATGCTCTGGCCAACGCTTTTTTTTCTCTGGTGGGAGTGTCCTTAACAAGTCATGGAGTGTGCGATTGTATCTTTCACACTGACCGTTTCCCTGTGGCCTGTAGGGAGTTGTCCGTGTCTTTTTAACCCCATAGAGTTTGCACAGCTCTGCTATAATTTCACTCTCGAAATTTCGACCTTGGTCTGAGTGCAGTCTCTCTGGGACCCCATATTTCATGAACCACTCCCTGAGCAAAACTTTAGCTGTAGTGTCAGCCTTCTGGTCTTTGGTAGCATACGCTTGTGTGAACTTTGTAAACACATCGGTCACAACAAGGACATTTTCACGGCCATCTGAAGCTGCCTCCAACACTGTAAAATCAACAGCCACCACTTCTAGAGGTCGGGAGGCCAGGAATGCCTGAACTGGAGCATGGATTTTTGGCTGAGGCATCTTGGTCAAAATGCACCGCTCGCAGTTTTTAACCCAGCTTTCAACATCCTCGCATAGCCCTACCCAAAAACACCTCCCTCTTAGCAAGTTTACAGTGCGCTCTATGCCCTGATGTCCCATGTTGTTATGTACATTTTCTAGAACTTGGTCCCTCAAACAACTAGGCACAAGTAACTGCCACACTTCTCCATGACGTGGGTCTGTGATAACCCTGTACAACAACCCTTCTCGTTGTTGTATGCATCTCCATTGTTTCAACAATCTTTTCACTTGACTAGACAGGGCTGCTCTCTCTCTGGGACATGGCCTCCTCCGCCGATCCCAAAATGCCCTAAACTCTTTTAGGGTGGGGTCACCGGCCTGAAAACCTACCAGCTCCTCTCTGGTATAACCTGGCAGTGTGGGGGTGTTGCCCTGTTTAGTACCTGTCTCACCAGACCTCGACTCCCCAGCACGGATCTGTCTCACTTTGTAACACTCCAGACCTCTAGAGACAAGACCAGGATCCAGAACTGTTCCTCGCTCAATCAGGTTACACACAGTGATACAGTCGTCAAAATCCGAGTCAGGGTCTGTTTCAGGCTCCCCTGCAAACTCCTGCCTAGAGAGAGCATCTGCGGCGGCATTACTGCAACCAGGACGGTACTTAACCTCGAAATCAAAAACAGACAGTTGCGCTACCCACCTCTGCTCTATAGCACCTAACTTGGCTGTCTTGAGGTGGCAGAGGGGATTGTTATCAGTCAGGACAACAAACTTTGAACCAAGCAAGTAACCCCTGAATTTTTCAGCAACTGCCCATTTTAAGGCAAGCAACTCCAACTTCATGCTACTATAATTTCGGTCATTCTTCTCAGCCTGGCGTAGTCTGCGGCTAGCATATGCTAGGACACGTCTGGTGTCACCTTGCTGCTGACACAATACAGCGCCTAATCCATGCTGACTAGCATCTGTCTCAACTACAAATGGTTGTGTGAAATCGGCAAAACCCAAAATGGGAGCAGAGGTAAGTTTTTCCTTTAACTGCTCAAAGGAAGAGTCACACTCTGGTGTCCACATATTACAAAACTGGTGACCTACTTTCCCTGTTTTTTTCACACCTGAACATTTGTTGACTAGGTCATGCAGTGGCCCGGCAATCTGTGAGAAGCCTCGAATGAATCTCCTGTAGTAACTACAGAAACCCAAGAACGACTGCAGCTCTTTGGCAGTGGTTGGGACCTTCCAGTTCTTAACAGCAGAGACCTTGGAGGGGTCAGTTCCTATACCTTCTGCTGACACCTGATGACCCAAAAACTTTACTGACTGTTGTAGAAAAGCACACTTCTGCAACTTCACCTTAAGGCCCGTCTCTGCCAGTCTCTTAAACACAGTCTCAAGTCTCTCCAAATGCTGCTCAAATGTCTCTGAAAAAACCAAGATGTCATCTAGGTAGACCAGGAGTATCTGAAAAATGAGATCATTCATAGTAACTTGCATAAGTCTCTGAAATGTAGCTGGACCGTTACAAACACCAAAAGGCATTCTCACGTACTCATACAGACCAAACGGTGTAGTGAATGCAGTCTTAGTCCGATCTCTCTCATGCATAGCTACCTGGTGGTATCCGCTCGCCAGATCTATGGTCGAAAAGAACTTTGCCCCTCTCAGCGCATCAAAACTCTCATCAATTCTCGGGAGCGGGAATGCATCACGTCTTGTCTTTGAGTTGAGTTTCCTGTAATCGACACATAGCCTCAGACTACCATCTGCCTTTCTCACTAGTACTATGGGCGAAGCATAAGCACTAGAGCTTTCTTGAATGACCCCTTTTTTAAGCAGCTTGCCAATATGTTCCCTGACTTCACTGTACTGTGTGGGTGGGATTCGTCTGTATGGCTGTGTTACAGGTATGTCATCTGTCAGATGGATCTCATGTTGTACTTTGTCAGTGTGGCCTAGATCTTCATCTTCTGTTGCAAACACAAAAGAGTACTTCTCCAGTAACAAAGTCAGCTGTGCTTGCTGTTCTGGGCTACCACAAAAATTGAGCTTGCCGAGAATTTCCTGCACATCTGTCGGTGTTTTGGGGTGTTCACTGATACTCACTTGTTCAGTGTCTGCTGAGATTCTCTGGAACTGTACCTCACAAAGCTCATCACTTTTCACACAGTCTACCTGAGTCAAAACCCCTAGCCTAGTCCGTGGCCCTAGCCAGATATCTTCATCAGACATGTTCATGACTCGGACTGGAAAAATGTGATTGCCCGATGAAACCAAAGTAGGCACAACAACCAAACCTCCAGGAACGGGGACACCCACAGACTCCAGCAACAAAAAAGAACCATCCTCACTCACGGTCCTGAGTCCCCTAGCCATAACTGTAGCAGCAGATGAAGCAGGTATATGGACTACATCCTTACCAGCTACCCTAGCGAAAGAGAGTCTGTCTGTTGCATGTACTGCATGAAGATGATTAAAAGCCTCTCTCCAGTTTGAGTCAAACCTCTCCTGCAGTGTGGTGTCAAACTCAGTGTGTACTAGCTCTCTGCATTTTTTGACAATGTTCATCCCTATTAGACCTGGAACAGAGGAAGAGTGTTCAGAATCTTTAACTATCAGAAAACCTCGCTCTGGGATAGTCAGACCCATGGCTTCTACATCAAGCTCCACATAGCCCATATAGGGTATGTCTAATCCATTAGCTGCAGTGATCTTTAACCACTCAAATGCCGGGTGAATGTCTTCACCTTTCACTGACAGGTGTTCCCTGAAAAAACTCTCAGAAATTGTACTGACCTGGCTACCAGTGTCAAGTAAGCAGGACACTGTAACACCTCGTAGTTTCACCTCAACAGTTTTACATTCTCCGACTGCACGCTCTAAGATCCTGCTTCTGTCTGGAGTCTCTTTTGGTGAGCCAGCTTCCTCCCCTCGAGTTGTGTGGCTCATGACAACTGAGGGTGCGAGTTTTCCTGCACTACATAAGAACTAGGTGTTGCGTCCCCTTGACCCCCTCTGGCCCGTGAGCATTTTCTTGCAATGTGACCTATGCCTCTACACTTGAAACAGATAGGCTGACCATCTGGTGTGAACTTTGGCTGGGGTCTAGGTCGTGGCTTGGGCTCTAGGAATGTCTGTTGAGTGCTGCGCTTACTCAGTTCACCTACAGCAAAGGCTAGATCAGCGAGTGTTTTGCCTAACTCTGCTAGCTGTTTTTCCTGATGGGCTACTGCTCTCCGAACATCATTTAATGCAGTACCTTGGTCATTGTTTGTTTTAATAATAGAGCACTGGGTTTCTGGAACCTCTGATGTAACTTGGTTGCTCTTTATGACCCTGGGACGATGAGACCTGCTGTCCTCCATCTCCCACAGGAGGGCCTCGTTCCTCACATCTAGAAGACTGCTCTCTGGTTTGTCCCTAACCATTTTCCTGAGTTCACGCCTGAGTGCTGCTTCTCTTAAACCCTCAATAAACCGGTCTCTGAGCACAGTTTTCTCATTAGGTATTACATCTGTGGACTGTTTCACTACAGAGCTCAAAATCTGGGATAGTGCATGGGAGTAGTCACGGAGGTCTTCTCCATCAGTTTGGTTACGGTTGTAAAAGGTCTGCAAAAGCTGTGTGGAACTGCGCTTTTCCCCAAATGCATTGCTCAGGTAAGAGTATAAATCACTGGGCCCCACTGACTGACCCCTCATGCATAGTCGCACCTCTTCCAATGCAGGGCCACGCAATAGAGATAGTATATAGTCACATTGTTCTTCTGTTGTTTGCTCTCTGTATCTTAAAACCCTTTCAACCTCTTCAATAAACTCTTCGACAGATCTCCTGTCTGTACCACACTCCCCACTAAATGCTTGGATCTGGCGTTCTCTTGGAACGTAGATGTATGAACGTGTGGGTGCACTGTTATCACTTGCTCTCTGAGCCCTTGCTTCACCATTTAACCTGGTGAGCTCATCTCGCAGTCTGGCGAGCTCTAGCATGGTGGTCTGCATTTCTTTTGTAGCACCTTCACCTATACCCGTTTTGCCACCTGAGGTGTGGCCATTATCATTACGTGAACTCCCTTCATCACCAGAATCACTAGACATAATGATATATTAATCTTTACTCAGTCCAGTATAAATGAGGATATTTAGTTCAAAACCTGGTTCAAGGATACTACAAGGACAGTCTTTAACTTGGAGCCTTGCTGGATCTTGGTCTTTGTAGCTGAAGTTAGCGCTGGAGCCCTCTGCGCTGGTACGGCTGAGTCGTGTGAAACAGGAAGCACCAGAACCTCTTCGATGCCCTCACGTCGTCTCTCGCTGGTCACCACCTCCACAGCAGGATGGCTTCAGACTCAACACCAACGGACGTCACCAGCAATCTTCACCACTGCCGTATTTTTTTTTTAAAGTAAAAATAAGCCACTCTGTTGCCAATTTAAAAAAAAAATGTTTTAGCTACACCCCACTCCTGGTACCAAAATTATGTAGCCCGTGGAATTAG
>JAJHIY020001959.1:30000-33978 GCA_022114975.2 Lampris megalopsis
TTCCTCCTACAATATCACACCTCCTCTCTCGGCACCCTGTCGTATGCTTTCTCTAAATCTACAAAGACACAATGCAACTCTTTCTGGCCTTCTCTATACTTCTCAATCAAACAACCTTTTCTCTCTCTCGCTGTCTCTCTCATTTTCTTCATTTATCAGCCCGTCAAAGTAGTCCTTCCACTTCGTAGCACACTCTCCTCGCTTGGCAGCACATTTCCATCTGTATCTTTGATCGCCCTAACTTGTCGCACATCCTCGGCAGCTCGGTCTCTCTGTCTAGCCAATCTGTACAAGTCTTTTTCTCCTTCCTTAGTGTCTAACCTGTCATACAGCTCACCGTACGCCTTTTCCTTTACCTTTGCCACCTCTCTCTTTGCTTTACGCTGCATCTCCTTGTACTCCTGTGTACTTTCTTCATCTCTCTGACTATCCCACTTCTTCTTTGCCAACCTTTTCCTCTGTATACTTTGCTCTACTTCCTCCTTCCACCACCACCACCACCACCGCCAAGTCTCCTTGTCTTCCTTCCTCTGTCCCGATGACACACCAAGTACCTTCCTAGCTGTCTTCCTCACTATTTCTGCAGCGCTTGCCCAGCCATCTGGCAACTCTTCACTACCACTCAGTGCCTGTGTTAACTCCTGCCTGAACTCCACACAACAGTCTTCCTTCTTCAACTTCCACCATTTGATCTGCGGCTGTGTCTTCACTCGCTTCCTCATGTTGGTCTCCAAAGTCATCTTACAGACCACCATCCGATGTTGCCTAGCTACGTTCTCCCCTGTCACCACCTTGCAGTATCCAATCCCTTTTACATCGCGCCTTCTACACAAGATATAGTGCACCTGTGTGCACTTTCCTCCACTCTTATACGTCGTCACCCTGTGCTCCTCCCTCTTCTCGAAATATGTATTCACCTCAGCCATTTCCATCCTTTTCGCAAAATCGAACACCATCTGTCCTTCCACATTTCTCTCCTCGATTCCATACCTTACCATCAACTCCTCATCACCTCTGTTCCCTTCAGCAACATGTCCATCGAAGTCCGCTCCAATCACCACTCCCTCCTCCTTGGGTACCCTTTCCACCACGTCGTCCAACTCAACTCCAGAATTCTTCTTTTTCGTCCATCTTACACCCGACTTGCGGGGCATATGCGCTGATAACCGTCAGCAATACACCTTCGATTTCCAGCTTCACAATCCTCACTCTGTCTGACACTGTGTTCACCTCCAGCACGCTCTTGACATACTCTTCCTTCAGAATGACCCCTACCCCATTTCTCCTCCCATTCGCACCATGGTAGAAGAGTTTGAACCCACCTGCGATACTCCTGGCCTTACTCCCCTTCCACCTTGTCTCTTGTCACCTTTCTTCTTTCCATCACGTCAGCCAGCTCTCTCCCTTTACTAGCCATAGTGCCAACATTCAAAGTTCCGACTGACTCTCACCTCCACACGCCTACCCTTCCTCCTCTCTAGCTGCCTCTGGACATGCCTTCCCCCTCTCCTTTTCCTTCGCCCAACAGTAGCCTAGTTTCCACCGGCACTCTGCTGGTTAACAGTACCGATGGCGGTCGTCGGTAACCCGGGCCTCGACCGATTCGGTATGGAAATCTTATTTATGATCCGCATATTTGATTTGGCAAAGATTTGACGCCGGATGCCCTTCCTGACGTAACCCTCCCCATTTGTCCGGGCTTGGGACCTGCACTAAGAATGCACTGGCTTGTGCATCCTCAGTGGCTGGGTTGCACGCTTTTCTATGTTTGCCCCTCACTTTTGTGGCGTGAACTATCAATTCTAGTAATACAGGTGTGTTTATGTTAGGTATCACAGACACACGCACACGCACAATATATGTCCAAAAGTATTGAGATAACTGACCATTACACCTACAGGAGCTTTTGTGACATCTCATTCTGAATCCATAGAAACCCATATTCCACGAAGCTCCCGGCGCACAGTTTTTGTGCCGATGTTAATGCCAGGAGAAGTTTGGATCTCTGCAGTTATTGAGTCAACAGAGCGTTGGCGACTTGAGTTGCTGTTGTCCCTAAAGGCTTGCACTTTTCAATAATATGATGATATATGAAGCATAGAGAGTAAACGGGATAGATACCTTTTGAACAGCACCCACCCTCTAGTACAGCACTTTGAAGGTACATATGTCGTCACTTGCTGTAGTGGTTTTTACTGATGGGCGTGGCCAGGTTTTCAGAAGCCTCTCAGTTGTCAATGTGAGAGCCAGGGGACGCGTCTGCCGTACGTTTAGGGTTAGGGTTAGGTGATTTCTCTGGCAGGGCTACTTACAGTAGGGCTGCTTACACCACACCCCGGACTGGATTTGTTGCGTGTTTGTGTCCTGATCGATGGGCCAACTTAACACGCCTTCGGAGGGTGTCCGCCGGCCGGCTTTGCCGGCGTTCGGGCGGTCGGTTCCTCCGGTCTGGCGGATCGATGTCCTTTATTTAATCTTCTTAGTGGCGAGCAGAGTGCGGAGTGGGAGGGGCTCTACCGCGTAGTCGTCCTCTCCGTTGCACAGCTCGACAGCGTGCTCGGCGGTGCTCAGCCGGACCGTCTATCCCAGTTGCTCTTCCACGGCTCCCCTCGCGAGGCTTGCCCCCCCCCCCCCCAACATCTGTATGGGGAGGGGTGGAACAGCTCCGTGTTTACCTCGCGGGGCTTCCCGGAAGACATTTTCTCAAAGTCCTCGTGTGACCGGTCTACTTTTTCATTGCGTTGTGTAGGAAAGACAGGACAACTTGTCTCCTTCATGGGATCTGTATTCTGTCGCATATAAACAGAGCAGGTTTCTGGAAGCTTCAGATCAGCTCCTACTGTAGCCTCTTTCTACGTGTCCAAAGCGGGAAAGAGCGCGTAGCTCGCAATACAGGTTTTTTTTTTTTTTTTTTTTTTACAAAAACACATAAAACATAGCAGTCGCGTATAAACAGGACAGATTTCAGGAAACTTTAGATCAGCTCCTACTGTAGCATACGCAGGAATTGGGACCCACATTAGGAATGGATAAAATAAATGACAGGGGCAGACAAAAATGAACACGTACATACGTTTTGGGCCTCTAACAGGAAATGGCGTCACAACAGGGAGGGGTTACTAACTGGGAGGGGCTACTATAAGCGTTGGTAATGACAATAATAATAATCACGTGGTGATACTTTGTGTAAATGATACAACATATGTTGGTTATGACGTTTTTAACCATGCTACGCTTGAAAAAGAAAAAGAAGAGAAACGTCTGGGGTTTTTCTTCTTTCCACCTCAAAGGAAGGGTCGAATTCCCGACCGGTGTTTACCGAACCCGGCCGCGGGATCCGTCACTTACCCGTCCGTACAGAGCGGCGGCAGCGGCAGCGGCAGCGGCAGCGGCAGCGGCAGCAGCACGAGCTCTCGGTTCTCGGGTGCGCACAGCAGCCCGGTGTTTCTTGCCGGGCTCGGCGACAAGAGGCTACCTGGTTGATCCTGCCAGTAGCATATGCTTGTCTCAAAGATTAAGCCATGCAAGTCTAAGTACACACGGTCCGTACAGTGAAACTGCGAATGGCTCATTAAATCAGTTATGGTTCCTTTGATCGCTCTTCCGTTACTTGGATAACTGTGGCAATTCTAGAGCTAATACATGCCGACGAGCGCTGACCTTCGGGGATGCGTGCATTTATCAGATCCAAAACCCTCGCGGGGCGCTCCTCCTCCGTAAGGTGGCGGCGCCTCGGACCGCTTTGGTGACTCTAGATAACCTCGGGCCGATCGCCTGCCCTCCGCGGAGGCGACGTCTCATTCGAATGTCTGCCCTATCAACTTTCGATGGTACTTTGTGTGCCTACCATGGTGACCACGGGTAACGGGGAATCAGGGTTCGGTTCCGGAGAGGGAGCCTGAGAAACGGCTACCACATCTAAGGAAGGCAGCAGGCGCGCAAATTACCCACTCCCGACTCGGGGAGGTAGTGACGAAA
>JAJHIY020001200.1:0-5000 GCA_022114975.2 Lampris megalopsis
CCTTTTACGTGGGACAGACAACGCTTGTTTTTAGTATTAAAAGGAGGAACGGGGCGTCCGGGTGGCGTGGCGGTCTATTCCGCAGCCTACCAACACGGAGATCGCCGGTTCGAATCCCCGTGTTACCTCCGGCTTGGTCGGGCGTCCCTACAGACACAACTGCCCGGTCTGCGGGTGGGAAGCCGGATGTGGGTATGTGTCCTGGTCGCTGCACTAGCGCCTCCTTTGGTCGGTCGGGGGCGCCTGTTCAGGGAGGAGGGGGGGGGGGGAAAGCGTGATCCTCCCACGCGCTACGTCCCCCTGGCGAAACTCCTCACTGTCAGGTGAAAAGAGGCGGCTGGCGACTCCACATGTATTGAAGGAGGCGTGTGGTAGTCTGCAGCCCCCCCCCCCAGGATCGGCAGAGGGGGGTGGAGCAGCGACCGGGGCGGGTCGGAAGAGTGGGGTAATTGGTCGGATACAATTGGGGCGAAAAAGGGGGGGGGGGAAGAAGATCATGTCTTGCCACTCTAGGGAGCTGACATAGGCCTTGGCTATATAAGCAGAGCATCTGAAAAGCAGTTATAACCGACTGTGGTACGTCCTCCATCGCTGACCCTGTGCTCAGACTCCACGCACGGTGTTGACACCACCAGCCCCAAGGTTCTTCAGAGACAGAAGTTATCCACTGGGCGTCCCTGATGGCTGCCCGTGGGAGAGGAACGGGTCCAGTAGGCCCAGCTTAGTCTACCAATGTAGTCTGCTGAAACCACATATAAGGAAGCACACTCGCCGTAGCCAGTCCTTGACCACTGTTCAGTCTGTCTGCGCAGCTCTGTGTCTCCATGCATGTGGGATATTCCTGTACAGTGTCGGTGATGCGGAAGGTCTTGTGAAAGCAACCGTATGCCGGTAAGTAAGAAGGGCGCCTTGCTCTAAAGCAGTACCTGAATGCTCACATCGCTTTCCCCTGGTCATCTAGAAACACAAAGAATCAAGGAGGCGTTTTGAAAAGCCTCCATGTGAACTTCATCCTCTCCGTCAGGCTCCTCCAGTGTTATAGCTGCAATAGAATATACCCATGTACGTATCCAGGCCCCATCTGGACCTGCGGAGGCAGACTACGTCAATCGGAAATCTTTCCATAGCCTAAATGTACCGGTATGTGGTGGGGGCAGCTGTCCGTACACTGTCAGGCACAAGAGTAATAACTGGATTTGGATTACGTGTGCCCATCTGTAATAATAGATCCAATTAGTTTTGATGTCAACACTTCCTTGGATTTAACGCTTGTTTCTGTTATCGGCAGACGTTTTAATTTCAGTGGCGGCCTGACACAAAGAAGCAACCGTACTGCACCGAGATAGTGTTTCGCTTTATCTCATCAGCACGGATCGATGATTTAAACCCGAAAAACAAACCTGGTATTTCCTTCCCTCGCCTAATATATACTAGCACTAACATGGAGCTGCAGAGGGCCTATGCAAAACCGGATTTGAACTCTTATGCAATGTCAGACCCAAAGTTCAAAATGTTACTCTGGAACGTGAGCGGTGTTCAGATCATGCGGAACTGGGTTTTGAGTTCTGAAAGACACCGCTGCAGTGACTGCACCAACCCCTCTCAGTCATTCTGAGCAATTCTAAACCAAGTGCCCCACATCATTGGAAGATCCCCCCCCCTCTATGCTGTCACATGATCTGTGATGGAAGCTGCCCGATATCCAGTAGTGAAGCAAAATGGCCTGGCTCTGTCCGTCCTCGCTGTCACAGAGGTTTGTTTACGCAAGGCAAGAGAATGCTGTACTTCATCTACTTGAACCTTGAGAATCACATGTCTATTTAGCCAATGCTGGGGGAGTTTAATGGAGTTCTGCTTGGGAACAGAGGCTAACCCGGTATGCCACACTTGCTGACACCCTACCCAGAACCAGTAACAGAAGCGGAGAGGGCCCATAGAAAAAACCAGGGCAGGAACTGATATGGAATCTGGGTTTCAGTGCCTAAAAAGCCTCACGGTTACTCAAGACAGGACCTGTGATATCCCCGTAGCCTGTGTAGTCTTGCGCAACACGGCCCCTCTACACCGCGAGATGCTGCCCAGGATGTTGCTGGGGGAGCGATGGGAACACACTGACCCAGCCCTTCAGGAACCCATGGACGGAGGAACTGCGCAGGACCTTTACAGAAACCCCTATTTCAGTTACTCCCTATTGTATTCACGGTCACCTCTGTTTCGGAGGGAACCCTTCGGTTAAAAATCTTAGCGTGTATAAATTAAAGAAGAAAGCGTGCCAAAGTTGTTTTGAAATTATTTATTCACTAGAAGAACCCCGCTACAATGTAGCGGTTTGGTTATCCGCCCGTCTAAATCTCCCTCCTCTTCATCCTGCCAGCTAACCGCCCCCCCCCCCGACTCCAACTCCCTCCCCCCAAATGCTCAGAATCATCTGAAATGCCGAGAAAAGTGGTTTTTAGCCATTTTTAGAAAACGCATATTTTGCATAATTATGCATAATTATCATAATTATTGTAATTTTCTGCTATTTTTCTGGTCCTCTCTGGAACAATACCTACCACCTCCAAAAAAAAATTAGGATCATAAGTGCATTTTTGTAAAAATGCATATATATTTTGCATAATGCCAAAACATTTGTCCCAGAAATTTTTTTTTTATATAGGTGAAAAAATCAAAGATGCTCAGAATCATCTGAAATGCCGAGAAAAGTGGTTTTTAGCCATTTTTAGAAAAATGCATATTTTGCATAATTATGCATAATTTTAATTTAATTTTCTGCTATTTTTTTATAGGTGCCCCTGATCATCCCCAATAACCTCCAAAAAGAGTCAAGGCCCCAAGTGCTTTAGTTTGGCCGTTTATAGACTCTCACACACACACACATTGTGCAAATACAGGAGTAGATTCACTCATTTTGTCCAAGCTTCTTTTTCTTCTTCTTTCGGCTGCTCCTGTTGGCGGTTACTGCAGCGGATCATCTGTTTCTGTTTCCCCCTGTCCTCTGCACCGTCCTCTGTCGTGCCAACCACCCGTCCTCCTTCACCGCGTCCTTAACCCTCTTTTTTGGCCTTCCTCTTTGCCTCTTGCCTGGCAGCTCCATCTTCAGCATCCTTCTCCCAATATACCCAGAAGCTCTCCTCCACACATGTCCAAACCATCTCAAGTTCCTCTCTCTTGCTTGGTCTCCGAGCCCTCCAACCTGAGCTGCTCTACTTTGAACAGTTGACCGCAAGTATTTAAACTCCTCCACCTTCGTCACCTCCACCCCTTGCATCCTCTCCAGGCTCTCCTCCACCTGCTCCCTACTCTCGCTACAGATCACGATGTCATCCGCGAACATCATCGTCCACGGAGACTCCTGCCTGATCTCGTCCGTCAGCCTGTCATTGCAAACAAGGAAGGGCTCAGAGCTGATCCTTGATGTAATCCCACCTCCACCTTGAACCCATCCATCACTCCTACCGCACACCTCACCACTGTCACACTCCCCTCATACATATCCTGCACCACCCCTACATACCGCCCTGCCTCTCCGACGTCCTCATACAATACCACGCCTCCTCTCTCGGCACCCTGTCGTATGCTTTCTCTAAATCCACAAAGACACATTGGAGCTCCCTCTGGCCTCCTCTGCACTTCTCCATCAACACTCTCAAAGCAAACACCACACTCTCTTCACCTCCAACACCCTCCTGGCATACCCTCCCTCCAGAATCCACCCCACCCCATCTCTCCTCCCATCCGCACCACGGAAGAGGAGTTTGAAGAAGAAGAAGAAGAAGGGAGAGTTCTCTCTCCCTTATCCAGCCATAGTGCCCACATTCCCAGTTCTGACTCTCGCCTCCACACTCCTCCCCTTCCTCCTCTCCTGCTGCCTCTGGACACGCCTCCCCCCTCTTCTTCTCCCTCGCCCAACAGTAGCGTAGTTTCCACCGGTACTGCTGTGGCGGTCGTTGGTAACCTGGGCCTCAGCCGATCCGGTATGGAAATCTGATTCATGATCTGCGTATTTGACTTGGCACAGGTTTTATGCACGGTGTTCAGTAATGAGCTTGCTAATATGTGCCGTTAGACTCCAAAGGTCGTCTGGGTTTGGGCCTCCTATCGCGTTTGGGTGAAAATGATTCGGCGCACGGCAAAAGCACCGACTTGGATATGACGGTCGGAGAGACGAGCGTCATTTATTATTCAGAGCGACCTTGAAGCCCAAAACCTTGGGCGAATGTGTCTCCTCTCAGGCTGATGAAACTTTATTCAGTTTTATTGTAAGCTCTTCTTTTTTCTCCCCCATTTCAGACCTGCTCTAAACCACTCAAACCCTGCAAACAAACACAGGCCTCCACCCCCCCCACCCCCCCCAAAACACATACACACACACACACACACAAAGAAGGTGGTGAAAAGAGGGTGTGATGAGCTCAGATGTGCCTTCACACCTGAGTCTGTGTGTGTGTGTGTGTATGTGTGTGTGTGTGTGAGTGTGTGTGTGTGTGTATGAGGGGGGGGCAGTTTTAAAGACACAATCCATCCGGCCAATTGCCCCCACTCTTCCGAGCCGTCCCGGTCGCTGCTCCACCCCACCCCCTCTGCCGATCCGGGGAGGGCTGCAGACTACCACACGCCTCCTTCAATACACGTGGAGTCGCCAGCCGCCTCTTTTCACCTGACAGTGAGGAGTTTCACCAGGCGCCCCGGCCGACCACAGGAGGCGCTAGTGCAGCGACCAGGACACATACCCACATCCGGCTCCCCACCCGCAGGCACGGCCAGCTGTGTCTGTAGGGGCGCCCGACCGAGCCGGAGGTAACACGGGGATTCGAACCGGCGATCCCCGTGTTGGTAGGCAACGGAATAGACCGCTACGCCACGCGGACGCCCTGGACCTCCACTGGGCCTGTTTTAAAGCATAGGGATTAAAAATTAGATACGAAGCAAAACAATTCAAACTCATGTTGACTCTGAGATAACAGAATAGATCAGGGGTTCTCAAACTTTTTCACACC
>JAJHIY020001200.1:10000-33812 GCA_022114975.2 Lampris megalopsis
CCCATACACACCCTCTCCCATACTCTCTCTCTCTCCCCCATACACACCCTCTCCCATACTCTCACTCTCTCCCCCATACACACCCTCTCCCATACTCTCTCTCTCTCCCCCATACACACCCTCTCCCATACTCTCTCCCATACTCTCTCTCTAAAACACTTTCTCTCTCTTGCTCTCTCCCCCATACACACCCTCTCCCATACTCTCTCTCTCTCCCATGCACACACTCGCTCTCTCCCCCATACACACTCTCTCCCATAACTCTTTCATTCTTTTTCTCTCCCATACACACTCTCTCCCATACTCTCTCCCCCATACACACTCTCTCCCATACTCTCTCTCTAAAACACTTTCTCTCTCTTGCTCTCTCCCCCATACACACTCTCTCCCATACTCTCTCGCCCATACACACTCTCTCCCATACTCTCTCTCTCTCAGGGACGTGCGGTCAGGGGAGGCAGGTCACCTTTCATCATGAAAAGAAAAAGCAAATGATGATAAAATAAAATAAATATTAATATTTATCTACTGATCTGTGCTATAAATGTAATTTATGTACAATTCCAATAATTTAAATCACTTTTATTATCAAAATCGCCGAATTTGCATATTCCCCGTTCAATTAGAGGGGAGATACGCGAGTTGAGGCAGCGAGGAGTGGAGCCTCACCTCGGATTGCGCAATCCCTCACAAACTGGGCCGAGCGCGTGCCTTTCGCTTTCTCACTGTTGGTCACCGATGTAACGTTTGTAGACACTTTCATTATATGTCCTCGCTTTCCTTAAGATAGTTAATGTATTTCATGTATGTGTATAACATATTTAGTCTTGCTGATCTTACATAAAACCGCACTGAAAAAACGTGAGATGAGGCAGCCAGTACCTCTGCCTCACTGAAGGGGGCGTACGCGTGAGCCCACGGGGTTTACAGGACGCTTTCTTCTTCTGCTGTTGCTCTTCTTTAACGCGGAGTCGAGTTCGCGACAGCGGTTCGTTTATTTGGAAAAAGAAATTCCGACTGCAAAAATGGTAGCTTCTCTATCTAAGCTCAAACGTTTCTCAAAACTGGACTTTCAGTCAGAAAGCGAAGTGACAGATGATAAAGGACCAATGCCGCCGGAGCAGCTAAAAGGTTTGCTTCAAACAACGGGACAGAAGATAACGCGCTCTTCTCAAACGGCGCGGTGGTGGTGGAGCACCCGGAAAGCCCGGCGGTGTGGCTGTGCCACAAGAAACCCGCCTTTTCTGCTTTCCCGCTCTTTTGTCCTCAACACGCGGTAATGGCTGGACTAACTAACACAGGGTTTTGTGACTTGAAAAATCAACCAAGAAGCCTCGGCGAACATGAAAGATCCACTACTCATGTTCAAAGCCAAACTGCTTTGAAAACTTTTGGATCTTCAAGAATAGATTTTGGCTTTGGATGAACAACGGAGACACAATGCTAAGGTAAAGGAAACCCGGGAGGTTTTAAAAGGCCTCATTAATGCTGCAACCTGCTTCCTAGCCGAACAGGAACTGGCCTTTCGTGGTAACGGTGAGAGCACAAGCTCTTCTAATCGTGGCAACGATGTAGAACTATTGGTTCCATGACAAATGCTCACAAGACCAATGCTCACAAGACCAATGCTCACAAGACCAATGCTCACAACACTAAAAGAAAATGAGACAAATGCTCACAAATTTTTTTATAATCTATATTTACAACGAAAAATGATAGTATGCAGATATACAAATATGAAATATGTTTACATATCGATTTAATTATGAAAATATGTACAAATACTTTCAAAACCCAATGCACTAGTAAAGTACGTACATGAAATCGATTTCCTTTGTAGTTCTATGACTCTATAGACACTGCTTTAAAATCTCTTAATTAGGTCACTGTGATCCCTATTACATGCTTACACCTATGTGATATTTCTTGTGACATGCAACAGACTGTTCAATGGAATATTTTTCCATGAATAAAGGTTAATTAAGATTATGTATTACCAAACAGTAATTGATAGTCTCATTATCATGATTATCTGTAAGATCACCATTTCATTTGTCAGGGAGATGTGATCCCTCTCACATGCTCAGGCCTATGTGACATGTCTTATGGGACATGCAACAGAACGTTCAGTTGACTTTTTGAAAAAGAAAGATTGTAAAACAATTTGCGAGCATTTGTCTCTTTTTCTATTAGTATTGTGAGCATTTGTCTTGTGAGCATTTGTCTGCACACCAGAACGATTACAGGCTTTTGCTGAGAAAGATGAGAGGTTAGCTAGACATTTGGAGACATCCGCTGTGTTTTCTGGCTTGTCAAGCAGAATTCAGAACGATTTAATCGAAGCAATCAGCGACGTGATAAGAAATGATATCAAAAAGGAGATTAATGCAGCCCCGTTTGTTGCTGTAGAAGTGGACGAGACCAACGGATGTCACAAATAAGGCCCAGATCTCTGTCATTTTGCGTTATGTGGCTAAAAGCGAGTCGGCATGTGAAGTGAGGGAGGCTTTTTGGGGCTTTGGTGATGTTAGTGATGACAGACGGGCCCCTGCACCAAATGAATGGTGGATTGAAGCTACTATATTGGGTTCATATATTTGTAAATCTGACTCTGAAAAAGTCAGTGCCTCACCAGCCACGGACCTCACCGCACGTCACTGCTCTCTCTCTCCCATACACACTCTCTCTCTCTCTCCCATACTCTCTCTCATACTCTCTCTCATACTCTCTGTCCCATACACTACACACTCTCCCATACACTACACTCTCTCTCCCATACACACACTCTCTCTCTCCCATACACACTCTCTCCCATACTCTCTCTCATACTCTGTCCCATACACACTCTCCCATACACTCACTCTCTCTCCCATACTCTCGCTCATACTCTGTCCCATACACACTCTCCCATACACTACACACTCTCCCATACACACTCTCTCTCATACTCTCTCTCATACTCTGTCCCATACACACTCTCCCATACACACGCTCTCTCTCTCCCATACACACTCTCTCCCATACTCTCTCTCATACTCTGTCCCATACACACTCTCCCATACACTACACACTCTCCCATACACACACTCTCTCTCCCATACACACTCTCTCCCATACTCTCTCTCATACTCTCTGTCCCATACACACTCTCCCATACACTACACTCTCTCTCCCATACACACACTCTCTCTCTCCCATACACACTCTCTCCCATACTCTCTCTCATACTCTGTCCCATACACACTCTCCCATACACTCACTCTCTCTCCCATACTCTCGCTCATACTCTGTCCCATACACACTCTCCCATACACTACACACTCTCCCATACACACTCTCTCTCATACTCTCTCTCATACTCTGTCCCATACACACTCTCCCAAACACACACTCTCTCTCTCCCATACACACTCTCTCCCATACTCTCTCTCATACTCTGTCCCATACACACTCTCCCATACACTACACACTCTCCCATACACACACTCTCTCTCCCATACACACTCTCTCCCATACTCTCTCTCATACTCTCTGTCCCATACACACTCTCCCATACACTACACCAGGGGTGCCCACAATTTTTTGACTCGTGAGCTACTTTTAAAATGACCAGGTCAAAATGATCTACTCATATTAAAAATAATAATGAAAATACTCAATACATGTTTTACATATATATGAACATTTATATGCAGTGTGTGTATTTATATACATGTTGTGTTACATATACAGTATTGCAATGGATTTGCATTTATATTGAACCTTACACAGGCAATAATCATACCAAGCATTTGCTACTACACTATGTTGAAATTGCATCACTGCATGAACCTTTACAGCTGTGTTAAATAGATTTGTGATCTCTACCTCTCTACTCTGAGGATGATCTGCACTGGAGGGAGTCAGACAGGGTTGCATATGTCGGACAGTAGCTGTTGGTAGCCAGCCTCAAGCAGGCCTCCAAATGATCATCTGTCATGGTGGAACGGTATTTGTACTTGATAATCTTCATGTGAGAAAAGGCTGACTCACACAAATAAGTAGAGCTGAATAATGCCGTCAAGGAGGTTGGGCATTTCCTCATGTTTGGGTACTTGTCCTCTGTAAGTAAGTTCCAAAACTCTCCATGCGCCCTGGACTTAAGCTGAATGTCAGCCTGTACTGTCAGCATCCCATCCTCCACTGCAGACGAGTTCAGGTGAAACAGTGATGCCATTGTTTAGGCGAGGGAATCCACCTCTGTATCTTCCCCAAATGGGTAGCACATAAATGTAGCGATTGGCTCAAGCAAAGCAAAGTCTTGAAACCGTTTGTCAAAGTCTGACCGGACATTTTCCATCTGCTCTGTGTAGCGTGCACTGTCAAGTTGTGCACACGCCCTCCCTTGCTTCTCCAGCTCTGCTGCCAGGTTTCGCAAGTTTCCCAAATCACGGCGCTGCAACTTTGAGGACAGAAGTTGCATTTTCCGTTTGAAAGCGTTAACTGAGCTGATCATGTTTACCACGCTTTTGTCTTTTCCTTGCAGCTCTAAATTAAGCTCGTTCAACACGTTGGTTAAATCAGTTAAAAACGCCAAGTCTAGCAGCCACTGATTGTCATTAAGTTGTTTGTGTTCCGCATGTTTAGTGATAAGGAGAAACTCCTGAATCTCCGGACAGAGCTCTCGAAATCTCTGCAAGAATCTCCCTCTACTAAGCCTTCTCACGTCAGTGTGTAGCAAGAGGTCAGAGTAGTTACAGTCGGCCTCTTCCAAATGTGTACCAAACAACCGTCTTTGAAGAGACCTCGCTCGAATAGAACAGGCGGGTTTGGTTGCCACATCCATGATGTCTTTCATGTTTAGCATTTTTGCGCATAATGCTTGTTGGTGTATTATGCAATGGTAATTAAGGAAGTCCGGGAAAGCATCGTCCTCCCTGCACTTGGCAATAAATCCATTGGAGCGGCCCACCATAGCAGGCGCACCGTCCGGGGTGATTGACACCAGTTTACACACTGGGAGCTGGGTTTTGTCCACAAAGTTTTTGAAGATCTGAAAAATGTCCTCTCCCCGCGTGTCTTCCTTCATGGCTAGTATTGTTAACAGCTCCTCTTTTGCGGTCATATCTTGAAACACCACGCGAATGAAAATGCACAATTGGGCCGTATCACTTATGTCCGTAGACTCGTCCAATTGTAGTGAGAAACACTCGCAGTCCACGATGTCCCTCCAAAGCTGCTGTGTCAAATCATCGCCCATCCCTTCACAGCGCCTTGTGACGGAATCTTTTGATAACTGGAGAGCTTTGATTGAAGATATTATTTCTGATTTGTTTTTAAAGTCCCGAAACAACGAATCTGCTGCCTCAAGGAAGGCCTCTTTCATCATCTCTCCACCTTGAAAGGCTTTCTTATGCTTAATGATGGAGTGACTCACCCGTAAAGATGCTTCGGTGGCTGCCTTTGCCTTTGAATGTGACTGGGTGAAAAGTGGCTGCTGGGCGATTAACTGCGATTTTAGTTCCCTCACCTTTCTCTTTCTCAGCTCGCTTTTCGGAGGGAAGTCATTGTCATAGTTTTTATGAACAGTTCGAAAGTGCCTCTCCACATTTCCTTTCTTTGGGATAGCAATGCTAGACTGACAGAGGAGACAAACACATTTGGAATAAGACATGGTGAAAAAAAGTCCTCCTCCCATTCCACATGGAAATGGTAGGTTTTTTGTTTCTTGCTAGGTCCGGCTCCCCCACTCGTTTTTGTTTTGTTTCACTTTTTAGTAGAGTTTTTTTTTTTTAGAGAGTTGAACTAGCTAGCTCGATGCAGTTCTGTGTTAGCTCACGTTGTGGGCATGTGAACTTCAAGGTACGTTAGAGAAGGGCTCTGGTTGTTATGGTAACCTAATGTAACAAAGTTTTAGGTTCCGCTCTAGAATCTTTGGTTTTAGGCAACAGCAGACTGGCCGTCCTTTACGTCAATCAAACGGCAAATGCCAAATGGAGGACAGATGATAGGCTAATGTCTTGGGGGAAAAAAAGTTTTTTTGGAATGTCATGGAGATCTACCAGCACTGCCTTCACGATCTACTGGTCTATCCCGATCGACGTAGTGGGCACCCCTGCACTACACACTCTCCCATACACTACACACTCTCTCTCCCATACACACACTCTCTCTCTCCCATACTCTCTGTCCCATACACTCTCCCATACACTACACACTCTCTCTCCCATACACACTCTCTCCCATACTCTCTCTCATACTTTCTGTCCCATACACACTCTCCCATACACTACACACTCTCCCATACACACACACTCTCTCTCTCCCATACACTCTCTCCCATACTCTCTCTCTCATACTCTCTGTCCCATACACTACTCTCCCATACACACACTCTCTCGCTCCCAAACTCTCTCTCTCTCTCTCTCTCTCTCTCTCTCTCTCTCTCTCTCTCTCTCTCTCTCTCTCTCTCTCTCTCTCTCTCTCTCTCTCTCTCTCTCGACGCTGTCAAGAGGAAAGAATCATCAACTCTAAAACTGAAAACAGGGATATATGTGCGGGTTTGAACCAAATCTGTCCCCAGCAGCAGTGAGCCACAGTTAACTGGTTTCATCATGTGTGGTGCGTTGATGGACGTGTCAGCATCTGCTGTTCCCAGTGTCCTTCCTCATCAGAGGACGCACGGGTGGCAAAAGAGCCCAGGTTCATATGACGTCACGTCAGCTAAAGGAGTCCAACGGAGTTTTCCGTGTAAACGCCTCGGCGTCGTTTCCAGAACGGTTCTGTCGTTCGCCCTTACAACTCCGTCCTTCCACACCCGTGGGATTATTCAGGCCTGAACTTTGTCTCTCAGGCCGGTGTAGAGCCCGGTGCTCCCTGAACGTCGACACCAGTCGGCGAACGCGGATGTCTCTGCAAGCCTGGCTGATCGCTCGTTGCAGGAGGTAGACGACAGGTGTTAGGGGGAAGGAACTACAGATAACCGCCAGGCTTTGCTTCCGACTTGCACGCACTTGGAAAAACATGCCATGGGTGTGTAAGAGGGGCGGCACGGTGGCGCAGTGGCTAACGCGGTCGCCTCACAGTAAGAAGGTCCTGGGTTCGAGCCCCGGGGTAGTCCAACCTTGGGGGGGGGTCGTCCCGGGTCGTCCTCTGTGTGGAGTCTGCATGTTCTCCCCGTGTCTGCGTGGGTTTCCTCCGGGGGCTCCGGTTTCCTCCCACAGTCCGAAGACATGTAGGTCAGGTGAATCGGCCACACTAAATTGTCCCTAGGTGTGTGTGTGTGTGTGTATGTGTGTGTGTGTGTGTGTCCGCGACCCTGAGAGCAGGATAGGCGGTTTGAATAATGGATGGATGGCTGGGTGTGTAAGGACAAATTTGTACATACGAACGTTTGATGAATGAATCCCTGTGAGGGCCTGGCGGCCTGGCGGCCTGGCGGCCTGTCCAGGGTGTCTCCCCGCCTGCTGCCCAGTGACTGCTGGGACAGGCTCCAGCATCCCCGCGACCCTGAGAGCAGGACAAGCGGTTGGGATGATGGATGGATGGAACGGGTGATGAATAAGGCCCATCGTGTGTGCCCTTGACGTCCCAACATACATGCTGAATGCATTTGCCACCTCATAAAACACTTGTGAACCTTTTTTCTGAGCGTTTTGAACGCTGTTGTTGTTCACACCAGAGTGCCACGTTCTTCTTCTTCTCTCTTTATTGGTGGATATGGCGCATCTTCGCTCTAGTTGCAGCTGCTTTGCCTCCCCTGGTTGACGTTTATTTCTGTCAAGCTTTATTTTGAGACAGTAAGTGACAAATATACAGTCAAAAGAATCATCCGTCCATTATCCAAGCTGCTTATCCTACTTAGGGTGGCGGGATGCTGGAGCCTATCCCAGCAGTCATTGGGCGGAAGGCGGGGAGACACCCTGGACAGGTCGCCGGTCCATCGCAGGGCAGACACCGTCACACCTAGGGACTACTTTTTTTTCCAGTAGGTCCCATTCACCTGACTTACATGTCTTTGGACTGTAGGAGGAAACCCAGGCAGACAACATGCCAACTCCACACAGAGGACGACCCGGGACAACCCCGGGTTCTCGCTGTGAGGCGACCGCGCTAACCACTGCGCCACCGCGCCGCCAGGAGACTCAGTCGAACCGGTAATAACATACACAAGGAGCGACCGAAACCACACAAGCCCTGGTGAAGTGTCCAGATCTTTGCTGTTTTAACGACTCGGGGGTCCTTCGGCTGCAGACCGCGGTGGAAAGTCACTGCTTGAGATCACAATAAGTGTCTGACACGACGTTCCTCGGGCAACATAACCTCCATTCCACACTTGGACCAATCAGCAAGTCTTGTAAACCCGGTTCCTGCAGACACAGGCAGACTTGTGAAAGGACCCACCACACTGTCACCTTCATGGGATGACTGAGCGCATGTTAGCATGGTCGTGGTCGCAGCACACTGAACGCAGGGGAAGGCAGGTGTGACGGGGATGACAGGCCTTTCTGATGGAGAACATGTTTCACAGTTGGGGCGTCCAGGTGGCGTGGCGGTCTGTTCCGTTGCCTGCCAACACGGGGCTCGCCGGTTCGAATCCCCGTGTTACCCTCAGGCTCGGTCGGGGGTCCCTACAGACACAATTGGCCGTGTCGGCAGGTGGGAAGCCGGATGTGGGTGTGTGTCCTGGTCGCTGCACTGGCGCCTCCTCTGGTCGGTCAGGGTGCCTGTTCGGGGGGGGATAGCGTGATCCTCCCATGCCGCTACCTCCCCCCGGCGAAACTCCTCACTGTCAGGTGAAAATAAGCGGCTGGCGACTCCACATGTATGGGAGGAGGCATGTGGTAGTCTGCAGCCCTCCCCGGATCGGCGGAGGGGGTGGAGCAGCGACCGGGACAGCTGGGGAAAGGGGGCTGATCGGCCAAGTACAATTGGGGAGAAAAGGGGGGAGGGGAGGGGAGGGGGGGGGCATGTTTCACAGTTACTGTTCAGATCATCTACGTCAGCATGGTCAGGTTATCCAGCTCTGTACAGAATCAGATCCAGCGTCGAAACCCTCAAGCGTGCCAAGTGTGTTTCACCGTGGTTTGTTTTCCTCTCGTCCTTGATTCTTCACACGGAAACATTCGGACTCGCATGCCTGAGCCCAATCCGGGTCTGCTCTCGCAGAGATGGAGGTGTGTCATCACGACTAAACCACAACGCTCAATGTTGTGACCCCGTTATGGAAATGATGTGCTTATGCAACCTTCTGGAAAAATCCGGGCCTTTACAATCCACCGCTAAATTCCCTGCTCTCTCCCGCTGCAGCATTAGAAGCACGCAAGCAAGCACACATGTGCACGCACGCACACACACACACACACACACACACACACACATGCAAACGCACACCCAAAATGGGGAGTGCGTGTATCACTCACATATTCACACATGCAAAATGTGCCTGTGCATACCTATTCACTCTCTCTCTCTCTCTCTCTCTCTCTCTCTCTCTCTCTCTCTCTCTCTCTCTCTCTCTCTCTAACACACACACACACACACACACACACACACACACAGTCTCATGTGGACAAACAGACATACACATGCGTTGTATCTCAGATCTCTGGATTAGGGGGGCAGATTAGAGATCAGGGCCATCCCACGGATTACACAGTCCTCCACAAGCCCCGCCCCCACCGCAGACCCCCAGCACCTCTGGCTGTGTCATCTGCACACACACACACACACACACACACTGATCCCGCTATCGTCTGACATACGGCATGTTCAGGACAGCTGTCTCCTTCATGGTTCACATTAATTAAAGTTCCCGCTCCAACATTTTGTTTAACTTCTCTTCGTTTCCTGACTCGGACCGTGGGACTCCGTCTGCACCCGGGGCCCCGAGATAAATCTAGAACACAGACACGAACGTCTGAACACGGATAGCACGGTGTCCCACGAAATGACCGAAGGGTTACGGGGGTTCGAATCACCGTGGAGACGACAGGAAGTTTCCCGGCAACCGCTCTTCCTCAGGAGACGGAGTGCTTGTTGGGTTGAGCTGAAGATGGCCCCGGGACGGCGGTGAGATGGTTTATTGATTGCTTGCTGCTTCAATAGACCTGTAAACCCCCCCCCACACCCACACCTAGCCCCCAACCATCACCACCACAACCACCATCTGGGGAATGGGCCCATCATCTCCATGTAACGATCTTCCCCAAAGTGTGGAAGCAGGGATAACGACTCTGTCCTCTCAAAACGTGTGTGTATGTAGTGTTTAAATATACTAACTTATGCGTTTTTCCCCCGCTTTTGGCTGATATCTGAGCCAAAGTTATTCGCTTTCACAGCTGACAGGAAGTCACAAAGGTCAAGAGCTGCTGATCTAGATCAGCGGACAAATCCATCCAAATCAGTGTGTGTGTGTGTGTGTGTTAGTGTGTGTGTGTGTGCAGAATAAGTAATTCTCCCGGCATTAAAATCCGGCGCTTGTCAAAGTTTCCCTGAGCTGCATGGAGATTGCCGAGGCGCCAGCTGCTTCAGGGACGCCGGTCTTCTTTAAACAAAGTTCAACTTGAATTCCAACAGCATCCGCCGAGTTGGGAGCACAGGAGGGGAGAGAAGCTCGGTGGGTAGCTCGGGATCCGTTGACGAGGCTGGCGTGCCGCCAGGCTGTCAGCAGTGTGGAGGCATCGGATTTTACTCGGGGACCGTCTTGGCAGTTATCTACAGCTTCTCTGACGCGCTCGTCACTCTCGAAATATGCCAGGTGGAGATTGTGGCATGAAGGAGGCGCGCTGCAGTCTTGTCGACCAGGGAATTAGCTATCGGAGACCTGGATGTTTTATAGGACGCTTCCTGTTTTCTAATGACTCGTCTAGGCCTGGCCGGCACGGCGGTTACTTGGGGGTGGTCCTCTGTGTGGAGTCTGCATGTTCTGGGGGTGGTCCTCTGTGTGGAGTCTGCATGTTCTGGGGGTGGTCCTCTGTGTGGAGTCTGCATGTTCCGGGGATGGTCCTCTGTGTGGAGTTTGCATGTTCTGGGGGTGGTCCTCTGTGTGGAGTTTGCATGTTCTGGGGGTGGTCCTCTGTGTGGAGTCTGCATGTTCTGGGGGTGGTCCTCTGTGTGGAGTTTGCATGTTCTGGGGGTGGTCCTTTCTGTGTGGAGTCTGCATGTTCTGGGGGTGGTCATCTGTGTGGAGTTTGCATGTTCTGGGGGTGGTCCTCTGTGTGGAGTCTGCATGTTCTGGGGGTGGTCCTCTGTGTGGAGTCTGCATGTTCCGGGGATGGTCCTCTGTGTGGAGTTTGCATGTTCTGGGGGTGGTCCTCTGTGTGGAGTTTGCATGTTCTGGGGGTGGTCCTCTGTGTGGGGTCTGCATGTTCTGGGGGTGGTCCTCTGTGTGGAGTTTGCATGTTCTGGGGGTGGTCCTTTCTGTGTGGAGTCTGCATGTTCTGGGGGTGGTCATCTGTGTGGAGTTTGCATGTTCTGGGGGTGGTCCTCTGTGTGGAGTCTGCCTGTTCTGGGGGTGGTCCTCTGTGTGGAGTTTGCATGTTCTGGGGGTGGTCCTCTGTGTGGAGTTTGCATGTTCTGGGGGTGGTCCTCTGTGTGGAGTCTGCATGTTCTGGGGGTGGTCCTCTGTGTGGAGTCTGCATGTTCTGGGGGTGGTCCTCTGTGTGGAGTCTGCATGTTCTGGGGGTGGTCCTCTGTGTGGAGTCTGCATGTTCTGGGGGTGGTCCTCTGTGTGGAGTCTGCATGTTCTGGGGGTGGTCCTCTGTGTGGAGTTTGCATGTTCTGGGGGTGGTCCTCTGTGTGGAGTCTGCATGTTCTGGGGGTGGTCCTCTGTGTGGAGATTGCATGTTCTGGGGGTGGTCCTCTGTGTGGAGTTTGCATGTTCTGGGGGTGGTCCTCTGTGTGGAGTTTGCATGTTCTGGGGGTGGTCCTCTGTGTGGAGTTTGCATGTTCTGGGGGTGGTCCTCTGTGTGGAGTCTGCATGTTCTGGGGGTGGTCCTTTCTGTGTGGAGTCTGCATGTTCTGGGGGTGGTCCTCTGTGTGGAGTCTGCATGTTCTGGGGGTGGTCCTCTGTGTGGAGTCTGCATGTTCTGGGGGTGGTCCTCTGTGTGGAGTTTGCATGTTCTGGGGGTGGTCCTCTGTGTGGAGTTTGCATGTTCTGGGGGTGGTCCTCTGTGTGGAGTCTGCATGTTCTGGGGGTGGTCCTCTGTGTGGAGTCTGCATGTTTTTGGGGGTGGTCCTCTGTGTGGAGTCTGCATGTTCTGGGGGTGGTCCTCTGTGTGGAGTTTGCATGTTCTGGGGGTGGTCCTCTGTGTGGAGTCTGCATGTTCTGGGGGTGGTCCTCTGTGTGGAGTTTGCATGTTCTGGGGGTGGTCCTCTGTGTGGAGTCAGTCTGCATGTTCTGGGGGTGGTCCTCTGTGTGGAGTTTGCATGTTCTGGGGGTGGTCCTTTCTGTGTGGAGTCTGCATGTTCTGGGGGTGGTCCTTTCTGTGTGGAGTCTGCATGTTCTGGGGGTGGTCCTCTGTGTGGAGTCTGCATGTTCTGGGGGTGGTCCTCTGTGAGGAGTCTGCATGTTCTGGGGGTGGTCCTCTGTGTGGAGTTTGCATGTTCTGGGGGTGGTCCTCTGTGTGGAGTCTGCATGTTCTGGGGGTGGTCCTCTGTGTGGAGTTTGCATGTTCTGGGGGTGGTCCTTTCTGTGTGGAGTCTGCATGTTCTGGGGGTGGTCCTTTCTGTGTGGAGTCTGCATGTTCTGGGGGTGGTCCTCTGTGTGGAGTCTGCATGTTCTGGGGGTGGTCCTCTGTGTGGAGTCTGCATGTTCTGGGGGTGGTCCTCTGTGTGGAGTCTGCATGTTCTGGGGGTGGTCCTCTGTGTGGAGTCTGCATGTTCTGGGGGTGGTCCTCTGTGTGGAGTTTGCATGTTCTGGGGGTGGTCCTCTGTGTGGAGTCTGCATGTTCTGGGGGTGGTCCTCTGTGTGGAGTCTGCATGTCCTGAGGGTGGTCCTCTGTGTGGAGTCTGCATGTTCTGGGGGTGGTCCTCTGTGTGGAGTCTGCATGTTCTGGGGGTGGTCCTTTCTGTGTGGAGTCTGCATGTTCTGGGGGTGGTCCTTTGTGTGGAGTCTGCATGTTCTGGGGGTGGTCCTCTGTGTGGAGTCTGCATGTTCTGGGGGTGGTCCTCTGTGTGGAGTCTGCATGTTCTGGGGGTGGTCCCCTCTGTGTGGAGTCTGCATGTTCTCCCCGTGTCTGCGTGGGCTTCCTCCGGTTTCCTCCCACAGTCCAAAGACGTGTTGTCCGCTGCTTCCTCCGTCTTTATCCGTTTCAGTTTCCAGCAGTGGCTGTTGCTGATATTCTGATTTGGTTTGAGTCTCGATTCTGGGGCAGGTTATTTCTGCTCCTATCTGGGTTATTACTCTACCATGCTACCCTTTACACTGCTATTTCTTCACGGGTCTGAGCTGAAACTGTGTAAACACCAAATGTGATGAGTAGGAATTAAATATCTGTGATTGTGGGAAGAAATAGTACCACGCTGATAACAGACATGCGAACACACATGCATGTTGTCCAGTTTGTTTTTTGCTTTTTTTGATTGACAATCCGGGCCTTATTCATGGGTAACCTCGCAGCATCAAACACTTTCACCTGCTTCCCCACAAAGCCCGAGTCTGTCCGTCACTGCTGTATTAACGTACTCGCTGTCTTTGCGGAGCAGAGTGATGGCTGACGTGTCTGCGTATCTGTGTATCCGTCAGGTGAATGCCGCCATGCCGTTTGGGTGCCTTGCCCTGCGAGATGGGCGGACCTACAACAGCATATCGGATGTCACCGACAAGTATGAGATTGGACAAGTCCTCCGCGCGTGAGTATTACCAGCCTATCGGACTTTTAAGTTTGCCTTTTTAGGTACATGCCTCTTCAGGGGTGATGCTATGATTTTCTTAAACAAAGAGGCACGGGGGTGGGGGGGGGCAAGAACCAGTCAGGGGGGGGCGATGGGAAATCAGAAAATTCTATCAGAAGAAAACACAGCATTGAAATTTGGATTAGAAAACACTGGGCAAGATTTTAAGGCTCTTGTACAGCACCCTGTGCCCTAATACAGGTGGTATTACAGGAAAAGTGGCACTGCTACTACTACTACTACTACTGCTACTGCTACTACTACTACTACTACTACTACTAGTACTACTACTACTACTACTACTGCTGCTACTACTACTAGTACTGCCTACTACTACTGCTACTACTGCTACTGCTACTACTACTACTGCTGCTACTACTACTAGTACTGCCTACTACTACTGCTACTACTAGTACTGCTACTACTACTACTTTTGGCTGCTCCCGTTAGGAGTCGCCACAGCAGATCATCCGTCTCCATCTCTTCCTGTCTTCTCCATCTTCCTCTGTCACACCAGCCACCTGCATGTCCTCCCTCACCACATCCATAAACCTCCCCTTTGGCCTTCCTCTTCTCCTCTTCCCTGGCAGCTCCATATTCAGCATCCTTCTCCCAGTATACCCAGCATCTCTCCCCCACACATGTCCAAACCACCTCCATCTTGCCTCTCTTGCTTTGTCTCCAAACCGTCCAACCTGAGCTGTCCCTCTAATATACTTGCTCCTATTCCTGTCCTTCTTCATCACTCCCAATGAAAATTTTAGCATCTTCAACTCTGCCACCACCAGCTCCACCTCCTGTCTTTTCGTCAGGGCCACCATCTCCAAACCATGTAACATAGCCGGTCTCACAACCATCTTGTAAACCTTCCCTTTAAGTCTTGCTGGTACCCTTCTGTCACACATCACTCCTGACACTCTTCTCCACCCACTCCACCCTGCCTGCACTCTCTTCTTCCCCTCTCTTACGCTTCTCCATCAGCACTCTCAAAGCAAATGTCACATCTGTGGTGCTCTTTCATGGCATGAAACCATACTGCTGATCATCGCCTCTCCTCTTAACCTAGCTTCTATTACTCTTTCCCATATCTTCATGCTGTGTGGCACTGCCTGAAAATCCTACTAACCCCAAAATAATGTTTGTTTTATTCCAATACAAACATAACGGTATATACCATTCTAGCCTATTTAGTAAAAGCGATTTCGCCTTTAATCTTCAAAACAACAGGAAGAACTGGTAAAGCAATATTTGTCTATTTTCTATTTGTGTGGCGGCGCACCGCTGCTGAATAACCAAGTCATACTCATAGGTTGCAGCTGTTCACCAGTTTGCCGAAATTCCGTTAGCTAAGCTAGCTAACTAGCTATGTGATATTATGATGGGACTCGAGAGCTTTTGGAGCCGTTATACTCGCGATGGCGTTAGGCTAGTCAGAATGACAGTACTCTAGCTAGCCCACTGCTCCCTGTAAAAATAGTGTCGTTTATGTGGTTGTTGCTTTTCCTGTCTCCGTCTTCTGACTACCTTCGCCGGAAGCTGCAGGGGAACCGAATTTATATCGGATCCCCTGCACTGCGCTCTTTCCTTCATGAGCTATTTCGAACTGAAGCAGGTTCATTTTCATTGCAGACATGATATTACTGGACAAATGACAGACAATGATGATATTTAGAGGCAGTGCTGCATGATGTATGCACAAGCAAACGCTCTCTCACGCAAGTTTGGTATGTGGTCAGTTAGTGCGAAGAGGTCTCTGTTCAGAGCATATTGTACAACACTATACTGCACACCTGTGGTCAAACTACATAATGTGCACCACTTTCTACTGCACACCTGTGGTCAAACTCCATAATGTGCACCGCTTTCTACTGCACACCTGTGGTCAAACTCCATAATGTGCACCACTTTCTACTGCACACCTGTGGTCAAACTACATAATGTGCACCGCTTTCTACTGCACACCTGTGGTCAAACTACATAATGTGCACCGCTTTCTACTGCACACCTGTGGTCAAACTACATAATGTGCACCACTTTCTACTGCACACCTGTGGTCAAACTACATAATATGCACCACTTTCTACTGCACACCTGTGGTCAAACTACATAATATGCACCACTTTCTACTGCACACCTGTGGTCAAACTCAACAATGTGCACCACTTTCTACTGCACACCTGTGGTCAAACTCAACAATGTGCACCACTTTCTACTGCACACCTGTGGTCAAACTACATAATGTGCACCACTTTCTACTGCACACCTGTGGTCAAACTACATAATGTGCACCGCTTTCTACTGCACACCTGTGGTCAAACTCCATAATATGCACCACTTTCTACTGCACACCTGTGGTCAAACTACATAATGTGCACCGCTTTCTACTGCACACCTGTGGTCAAACTCCATAATGTGCACCACTTTCTACTGCACACCTGTGGTCAAACTCCATAATATGCACCACTTTCTACTGCACACCTGCGGTCAAACTCCATAATGTGCACCGCTTTCTACTGCACACCTGCGGTCAAACTCCATAATGTGCACCGCTTTCTACTGCACACCTGCGGTCAAACTACATAATGTGCACCACTTTCTACTGCACACCTGTGGTCAAACTCCATAATGTGCACCACTTTCTACTGCACACCTGTGGTCAAACTCCATAATATGCACCACTTTCTACTGCACACCTGTGGTCAAACTACATAATGTGCACCACTTTCTACTGCACACCTGTGGTCAAACTCCATAATATGCACCACTTTCTACTGCACACCTGTGGTCAAACTCCATAATATGCACCACTTTCTACTGCACACCTGTGGTCAAACTCCATAATATGCACCACTTTCTACTGCACACCTGTGGTCAAACTCCATAATGTGCACCGCTTTCTACTGCACACCTGTGGTCAAACTACATAATGTGCACCACTTTCTACTGCACACCTGTGGTCAAACTCTATAATGTGCACCACTTTCTACTGCACACCTGGGGTCAAACTACATAATGTGCACCACTTTCTACTGCACACCTGTGGTCAAACTCCATAATGTGCACCACTTTCTACTGCACACCTGTGGTCAAACTCCATAATGTGCACCACTTTCTACTGCACACCTGTGGTCAAACTCCATAATGTGCACCGCTTTCTACTGCACACCTGTGGTCAACTACATAATATGCACCACTTTCTACTGCACACCTGTGGTCAAACTCCATAATGTGCACCGCTTTCTACTGCACACCTGTGGTCAAACTCCATAATGTGCACCACTTTCTACTGCACACCTGTGGTCAAACTCCATAATGTGCACCACTTTCTACTGCACACCTGTGGTCAAACTCCATAATGTGCACCACTTTCTACTGCACACCTGTGGTCAAACTACATAATGTGCACCACTTTCTACTGCACACCTGTGGTCAAACTCCATAATGTGCACCACTTTCTACTGCACACCCGTGGTCAAACTACATAATGCGCACCACTTTCTACTGCACACCTGTGGTCAAACTACATAATGTGCACCACTTTCTACTGCACACCTGTGGTCAAACTACATAATGTGCACCACTTTCTACTGCACACCTGTGATCAAACTACATAATGTGCACCACTTTCTACTGCACACCTGTGATCAAACTACATAATGTGCACCACTTTCTACTGCACACCTGTGGTCAAACTACATAATGTGCTCCACTTTCTACTGCACACCTGTGGTCAAACTACATAATGTGCACCACTTTCTACTGCACACCTGTGGTCAAACTACATAATGTGCACCACTTTCTACTGCACACCTGTGGTCAAACTACATAATGTGCACCACTTTCTACTGCACACCTGTGGTCAAACTACATAATGTGCACCACTTTCTACTGCACACCTGTGGTCAAACTACATAATGTGCACCACTTTCTACTGCACACCTGTGGTCAAACTACATAATGTGCACCACTTTCTACTGCACACCTGTGGTCAAACTACATAATGTGCACCACTTTCTACTGCACACCTGTGGTCAAACTACATAATGTGCACCGCTTTCTACTGCACACCTGTGGTCAAACTACATAATGTGCACCGCTTTCTACTGCACACCTGTGGTCAAACTACATAATGTGCACCACTTTCTACTGCACACCTGTGGTCAAACTACATAATGTGCACCACTTTCTACTGCACACCTGTGGTCAAACTCCATAATGTGCACCACTTTCTACTGCACACCTGTGGTCAAACTCCATAATGTGCACCACTTTCTACTGCACACCTGTGGTCAAACTACATAATGTGCACCACTTTCTACTGCACACCTGTGGTCAAACTACATAATGTGCACCACTTTCTACTGCACACCTGTGATCAAACTACATAATGTGCACCACTTTCTACTGCACACCTGTGATCAAACTCCATAATGTGCACCACTTTCTACTGCACACCTGTGGTCAAACTCCATAATGTGCACCACTTTCTACTGCACACCTGTGGTCAAACTCCATAATGTGCACCACTTTCCACTGCACACCTGTGGTCAAACTCCATAATGTGCACCGCTTTCTACTGCACACCTGTGGTCAAACTACATAATGTGCACCGCTTTCTACTGCACACCTGTGGTCAAACTACATAATGTGCACCACTTTCCACTGCACACCTGTGGTCAAACTCCATAATGTGCACCGCTTTCTACTGCACACCTGTGGTCAAACTCCATAATGTGCACCACTTTCTACTGCACACCTGTGGTCAAACTACATAATGTGCACCACTTTCTACTGCACACCTGTGGTCAAACTCCATAATGTGCACCGCTTTCTACTGCACACCTGTGGTCAAACTACATAATGTGCACCATTTTCTACTGCACACCTGTGGTCAAACTCCATAATGTGCACCACTTTCTACTGCACACCTGTGGTCAACTACATAATGTGCACCACTTTCTACTGCACACCTGTGGTCAAACTCCATAATGTGCACCACTTTCTACTGCACACCTGTGGTCAACTACATAATGTGCACCACTTTCTACTGCACACCTGTGGTCAAACTACATAATGTGCACCACTTTCTACTGCACACCTGTGGTCAAACTCCATAATATGCACCGCTTTCTACTGCACACCTGTGGTCAAACTCCATAATGTGCACCACTTTCTACTGCACACCTGTGGTCAAACTACATAATGTGCACCACTTTCTACTGCACACCTGTGGTCAAACTACATAATGTGCACCGCTTTCTACTCCACACCTGTGGTCAAACTACATAATGTGCACCACTTTCTACTGCACACCTGTGGTCAAACTATAAAAAAGCAAGCTTACAGAGGCTTCGAGTAGCTTATAATGATACAATGAGAACACTACTAAAAAGGCCTAGATGGTGTAGTGCAAGTGAAACGTTTGTGGCTGCAGGAGTCAGCACCTTTCAGGCTCGTCTAAGAAATCTCATGTATAAATGTATTCGCCGGCTCAATGACTCTGATAATGTAATCATCAAGGGTTTAGCTAATATAAGATTCAGTGCCACACGCTACCAATCCCGGCAGTGGGACCACTTGTATAGCTGCCTGCTTATAAGACGCTGATTTGTTCCATTTGTGTTATTTTATTGTGTTTACTCTGTGTGTTGTCTAGGGTTTGTCTTTTACCTGTTTGTCTTTGTCTGTTATGGACCCTGAGTCTGCAATCAAGTTTTGAATTGAATTCGTTTGAATTTACCGAGGGTGCGACGGACTCACGGGAGACATTTTTCAAGGATTAGCCGAGCGTTTTCCTCCGTATTTCCATTGCAACAGTTCATGAAATAGTGTGATTTATTCAGTTTTAATATTCTGTCTCGCCTCTAAAAAAAGACAAAAAAAAAAAGTATTTGGACGTGTTTTCAAAGAGCTGCGTAAATCTCCCCGCTGCTTCAAGGCCAACGTCTGACCGCTTTGCTTTGCCGAGACCCACATGCTGACGAGTACACACACACATACACACACACACACACACACACACAAGCACACATACACACACATGCAGATCTGCGAAAGAGAGCATATGGCAACACCAGCATCTGGCCTCAGAGCATTTTGCAAATCTTTTATACTTTTATATAACACACACACACACACACACACACACACACACACACACACACACACACACACACAGATTAACACCCAATTAATTACATGCCCATGTGCCTTCCTGTCCTAACGGTGAGAATGATAGGACGTTAGAGCATGTGGTCGTTATTCTTTATTTCAGCTCTTTGTATTAGTTACCGAACCCGGCTGAGTTTGTCTCCACGTGTATTCTAAGTCAACACTAATAATAAGCTGCTCTTAATTGGGAAGTCCTTGACTTTGCCCTGATCTCTCTGCAGGGGCGTGAGAGTAAAAGGTCGTATGTAAAAACGGCGTCAGACTAACCTGAGTAGATGACGCGTGCCCTCAGCCAACCTGAGCTGCACGAGGCCCCGCCGGCGGCAGTCAGAGACCCGCTCCACATGTTGTTACTTCTGTTGGGGTGGCCATGCTGCTGACATGACACCCTGACTGTCAAATGTGATTGGCTCCGCTCACTCTTCTGGAAGTGTTTCGGCTCCCGGTGTGGGAAGATGGCGGCGCGAATTCACGTTTGCGGTGGCCTCGCCCACTACCGTCCATGCAGTGTCTTTGTCCACGTCTGCATCTAAGGTTCGTCTTGGTTTGATGGCTGGGAGAGCTGGCGCTGGATCGGCTAGGAGAGCTTGGTCTGCTGCGTCCTGTGGGCCCAGGGACCCCGGAGCTGCGACTGAAGAGGAAACACCGAGGGCGGTCTGGCAGGACGTGGAGGCGGGGCAGGCTAAGCTAGCTGCTAGCCCATGCAGACCGGCAGTTCTCACAGTCATCCTGGCTGGCGTTCGTTCTCCTAGCTTTATGTGTTAGTTTGGATATATGTGTTCTTGTAGTTCTTGTAGTTCTTGGATGTGTGTTTCTGTCTTTGTGTTGCACTGCTGTGGGCTGGGGGGGAAACCAGGTTTCAGTTCATTTCATGTGCGCAAGTGCATGAAATGAAGCGACAAATTAAGTGTTTCTGTTTCTGATTCTGATTCTGATTCTTCTCCTCTTTTGCCCCCTTTCTCCAACATGTGGTCATGTATGTGCTCCCTTCATCCATCTATCTATCTATCTATCTATCTATCTATCTATCTATCTCTCTCTCTCTCTCTCTCTCTCTCTCTCTCTCTCTATCTATCTATCTATCTCTCTCTCTCTCTGTCTCTATCTATCTATCTATCTATCTATCTATCTATCTATCTATCTATCTATCTATCTATCTATCTATCTATCTATCTATCTATCTATCTCTCTCTCTCTCTCTCTCTCTCTCTCTCTCTCTCTCTCTCTCTATCTGTCTATCTCTCTCTCTCTCTCTCTCCCTATCCCTCTCTCTCTCTCTCCCTATCCCCCTGTCTCTCTCTCCCTATCCCCCTGTCTCTCTCTCCCTATCCCTCTGTCTCTCTCTCTGTCTGTCTTGGTGCTGGTGTGGGCTGTGCAGGAAGGAGTTCTGTGAGCTGTGCCTGGTGAAGGACCGACAGACAAACAAGGTGTTTGTCTGTAAGAAATTCCTGAAGAAAGACGGCAGGAAGGTCCGCAAGGCTGCCAAGAACGAGATCATGATCCTGAAAATGTACGCAGTCAGTCCAGCCACGGGCAGATGGACGGGTGACGGATGGAGGGAGAAAGAGAGAGAGACAGCAGATTATTTTTTCCGTTTATTTCTTTCACTCAACGTTTCCTCTGCATAGTCCCATTCAGTCAGTTCCTGTCAGAAATGTGTGTGTGTGTGTGTGTGTGTGTGTGTGTGTGTGTGTGTGTGTGTGTGTGTGTGTGTGTGTGTGTGTGTGTGTGTGTGTGTGTGTGTGTGTGTGTGTGTGTGTGTGTGTATTGATTCATGCTATGTATGATGAATGTATGTGACATGCTGGGCTGAAGAGCCGCTAAGCCCACGGCGTCTTTTTGTGTGTGTCAGACAAATCGATACCTGCAGAAACTTTGCAAACTATTGAACGTGAGACTAGTTGACATGTGGGAAGCTGAAACCTTTCAACCTGCATATCCCTCCTGTTTTCCAGGGTTTTATATATCCCTGCTGTTTTCCAGGGTTTTATATATCCCTCCTGTTTTCCAGGGTTTTATATATCCCTCCTGTTTTCCAGGGTTTTATATATCCCTCCTGTTTTCCAGGCTTTTATATATCCCTCCTGTTTTCCAGGGTTTTATATATCCCTCCGGTTTTCCAGGGTTTTATATATCCCTGCTGTTTTCCAGGCTTTTATATATCCCTCCTGTTTTCCAGGGTTTTATATATCCCTCCGGTTTTCCAGGGTTTTATATATCCCTCCTGTTTTCCAGGGTTTTCTATATCCCTCCTGTTTTCCAGGGTTTTATATATCCCTCCTGTTTTCCAGGCTTTTATATATCCCTCTTGTTTTCCAGGGTTTTATATATCCCTCCTGTTTTTCCAGGCTTTTATATATCCCTCCTGTTTTCCAGGGTTTTATATATCCCTCCTGTTTTCCAGGGTTTTATATATCCCTCCTGTTTTCCAGGGTTTTATATATCGCTCCTGTTTTCCAGGGTTTTATATATCCCTCCTGTTTTCCAGGGTTTTATATATCGCTCCTGTTTTTCCAGGGTTTTATATATCCCTCCTGTTTTCCAGGCTTTTATATATCCCTCCTGTTTTCCAGGGTTTTATATATCCCTCCTGTTTTCCAGGGTTTTATATATCCCTTCTGTTTTCCAGGGTTTTATATATCCCTCCTGTTTTTCCAGGGTTTTATATATCCCTCCTGTTTTCCAGGGTTTTATATATCCCTCCCGTTTTTCCAGGGTTTTATATATCCCTCCTGTTTTCCAGGGTTTTATATATCCCTCCTGTTTTTCCAGGGTTTTATATATCCCTCCTGTTTTCCAGGGTTTTCTATATCCCTCCTGTTTTCCAGGGTTTTATATATCCCTCCTGTTTTCCAGGCTTTTATATATCCCTCCTGTTTTCCAGGCTTTTATATATCCCTCCCGTTTTCCAGGGTTTTATATATCCCTGCTGTTTTCCAGGGTTTTATATATCCCTCCTGTTTTCCAGGGTTTTATATATCCCTCCTGTTTTCCAGGGTTTTATATATCCCTCCTGTTTTCCAGGGTTTTATATATCCCTCCTGTTTTCCAGGGTTTTATTTATCCCTCCTATTTTCCAGGGTTTTATATATCCCTCCTGTTTTCCAGGGTTTTATATATCCCTCCTGTTTTCCAGGGTTTTATATATCCCTCCTGTTTTCCAGGATTTTATATATCCCTCCTGTTTTTCCAGGGTTTTATATATCCCTCCTGTTTTTCCAGGGTTTTATATATCCCCCCTGTTTTCCAGGGTTTTATATATCCCTCCTGTTTTCCAGGGTTTTATATATCCCTCCTGTTTTCCAGGGTTTTATATATCCCTCCTGTTTTCCAGGGTTTTATATATCCCTCCTGTTTTCCAGGGTTTTATATATCCCTCCTGTTTTCCAGGGTTTTATATATCCCTCCTGTTTTCCAGGCTTTTATATGTCCCTCCTGTTTTCCAGGGTTTTATATATCCCTCCTTTTTTCCAGGGTTTTATATAGCCCTCCTGTTTTCCAGGGTTTTATATATCGCTCCTGTTTTTCCAGGGTTTTATATATCCCTCCTGTTTTCCAGGCTTTTATATATCCCTCCTGTTTTCAAGGGTTTTCTATATCCCTCCTGTTTTCCAGGCTTTTATATATCCCTGCCGTTTTCCAGGGTTTTATATATCCCTCCTGTTTTCCAGGGTTTTCTATATCCCTCCTGTTTTCCAGGCTTTTATATATCCCTCCTGTTTTCCAGGGTTATATATATCCCTCCTGTTAACATCGTCGTGTCGTG
>JAJHIY020001762.1:5000-7500 GCA_022114975.2 Lampris megalopsis
GAGGTGATTCTCAGCTGAGAGAGAGAGAGCATACAGAGCACACACACACACACACAGAGCACCACCAAGAGAAACAGTTTAGAAGGCTGCCGTGCACGCTTTTCTATGTTTACTACTACGACTTTCGGCTCCTCCCGTTAGGGATCGCCACAGCGGATCATCCGTTTCCATGTCTTCCTGTCTTCTGCGTGTTCCTCTGTCACACCATCCACCTGCATGTCTTCCCTCACCACATCCGTAAACCTCCTCTTTGGCCTTCCTCTTTTCCTCTTTCCTGGCAGCTCCATATTCAGCATCCAAACCGTCCAATTTGAGCGGTCCCTCTAATATAATCGTTCCTAATCTTGCCCTTCTTCGTTACTCCCAGTGAAAATGTTAGCATCCTTAACTCTGCCACCTCCAGCTCCGCCTCCTGCTGTCTTTTCGTCAGTGCCACTGTCTCTAAATCATATAACGTAGCTGGTCTCACGACCATCTTGTTAACCTTCCCTTTAAACTCTTGCTGGTACCCTTCTGTCCTGACACTCTTCTCCACCCACTCCACCCTGCCTGCCTGTCTGTCTGCCTGCCTGCCTGCCTGCACTCTCTTCTTCACCTCTCTCCTGCACTCCCCGTTACTTTGGACAGTTGACCGCAAGTATTTAAACTGAAATGCCTTTGTCACCTCCTCACGCGTAGGTATTCCGTCTTGCTCCTACTGACTTTCATTCCTCTTCTCTCCAGTGCATACCTCCACCTCTCCAGGCTCTCCTCAAACTGCACCCTACTGTCGCTACAGATGACAATGTCATCCGCGAACATCATCGTCCATGGAGACTCCTGCCTGATCTTGTCCGTCAACCTGTCCATCACCGTTGCAACCAAGAAAGGGCTCAGAGCCGATCCTTGATGTAATCCCACCTCCACCTTGAACCCATCTGTCATTCCAACCACGCACCTCAGCATTGTCACACTTCCCTCATACATAGCCTGCACCACTCCTACATACTTCTCTGCAACTCCTGACTTCCTCCTACAATATCACACCTCCTCTCTCGGCACCCTGTCGTATGCTTTCTCTAAATCTACAAAGACACAATGCAACTCTTTCTGGCCTTCTCTATACTTCTCAATCAACCAACCTTTTCTCTCTCTCGCTGTCTCTCTCATTTTCTTCATTTATCAGCCCGTCAAAGTAGTCCTTCCACTTCGTAGCACACTCTCCTCGCTTGGCAGCACATTTCCATCTGTATCTTTGATCGCCCTAACTTGTCGCACATCCTCGGCAGCTCGGTCTCTCTGTCTAGCCAATCTGTACAAGTCTTTTTCTCCTTCCTTAGTGTCTAACCTGTCATACAGCTCACCGTACGCCTTTTCCTTTACCTTTGCCACCTCTCTCTTTGCTTTACGCTGCATCTCCTTGTACTCCTGTGTACTTTCTTCATCTCTCTGACTATCCCACTTCTTCTTTGCCAACCTTTTCCTCTGTATACTTTGCTCTACTTCCTCCTTCCACCACCACCACCACCGCCAAGTCTCCTTGTCTTCCTTCCTCTGTCCCGATGACACACCAAGTACCTTCCTAGCTGTCTTCCTCACTATTTCTGCAGCGCTTGCCCAGCCATCTGGCAACTCTTCACTACCACTCAGTGCCTGTGTTAACTCCTGCCTGAACTCCACACAACAGTCTTCCTTCTTCAACTTCCACCATTTGATCTGCGGCTGTGTCTTCACTCGCTTCCTCATGTTGGTCTCCAAAGTCATCTTACAGACCACCATCCGATGCTGCCTAGCTACGTTCTCCCCTGTCACCACCTTGCAGTATCCAATCCCTTTTACATCGCGCCTTCTACACAAGATATAGTGCACCTGTGTGCACTTTCCTCCACTCTTATACGTCGTCACCCTGTGCTCCTCCCTCTTCTCGAAATATGTATTCACCTCAGCCATTTCCATCCTTTTCGCAAAATCGAACACCATCTGTCCTTCCACATTTCTCTCCTCGATTCCATACCTTACCATCAACTCCTCATCACCTCTGTTCCCTTCAGCAACATGTCCATCGAAGTCCGCTCCAATCACCACTCCCTCCTCCTTGGGTACCCTTTCCACCACGTCGTCCAACTCAACTCCAGAATTCTTCTTTTTCGTCCATCTTACACCCGACTTGCGGGGCATATGCGCTGATAACCGTCAGCAATACACCTTCGATTTCCAGCTTCACAATCCTCACTCTGTCTGACACTGTGTTCACCTCCAGCACGCTCTTGACATACTCTTCCTTCAGAATGACCCCTACCCCATTTCTCCTCCCATTCGCACCATGGTAGAAGAGTTTGAACCCACCTGCGATACTCCTGGCCTTACTCCCCTTCCACCTTGTCTCTTGTCACCTTTCTTCTTTCCATCACGTCAGCCAGCTCTCTCCCTTTACTAGCCATAGTGCCAACATTCAAAGTTCCGACTGACTCTCACCTCCACACGCCTACCCTTCCTCCTCTCTAGCTGCCTCTGGACATGC
>JAJHIY020001762.1:17500-20000 GCA_022114975.2 Lampris megalopsis
TTCTTCGTTACTCCCAGTGAAAATGTTAGCATCCTTAACTCTGCCACCTCCAGCTCCGCCTCCTGCTGTCTTTTCGTCAGTGCCACTGTCTCTAAATCATATAACGTAGCTGGTCTCACGACCATCTTGTTAACCTTCCCTTTAAACTCTTGCTGGTACCCTTCTGTCCTGACACTCTTCTCCACCCACTCCACCCTGCCTGCCTGTCTGTCTGCCTGCCTGCCTGCCTGCACTCTCTTCTTCACCTCTCTCCTGCACTCCCCGTTACTTTGGACAGTTGACCGCAAGTATTTAAACTGAAATGCCTTTGTCACCTCCTCACGCGTAGGTATTCCGTCTTGCTCCTACTGACTTTCATTCCTCTTCTCTCCAGTGCATACCTCCACCTCTCCAGGCTCTCCTCAAACTGCACCCTACTGTCGCTACAGATGACAATGTCATCCGCGAACATCATCGTCCATGGAGACTCCTGCCTGATCTTGTCCGTCAACCTGTCCATCACCGTTGCAACCAAGAAAGGGCTCAGAGCCGATCCTTGATGTAATCCCACCTCCACCTTGAACCCATCTGTCATTCCAACCACGCACCTCAGCATTGTCACACTTCCCTCATACATAGCCTGCACCACTCCTACATACTTCTCTGCAACTCCTGACTTCCTCCTACAATATCACACCTCCTCTCTCGGCACCCTGTCGTATGCTTTCTCTAAATCTACAAAGACACAATGCAACTCTTTCTGGCCTTCTCTATACTTCTCAATCAACCAACCTTTTCTCTCTCTCGCTGTCTCTCTCATTTTCTTCATTTATCAGCCCGTCAAAGTAGTCCTTCCACTTCGTAGCACACTCTCCTCGCTTGGCAGCACATTTCCATCTGTATCTTTGATCGCCCTAACTTGTCGCACATCCTCGGCAGCTCGGTCTCTCTGTCTAGCCAATCTGTACAAGTCTTTTTCTCCTTCCTTAGTGTCTAACCTGTCATACAGCTCACCGTACGCCTTTTCCTTTACCTTTGCCACCTCTCTCTTTGCTTTACGCTGCATCTCCTTGTACTCCTGTGTACTTTCTTCATCTCTCTGACTATCCCACTTCTTCTTTGCCAACCTTTTCCTCTGTATACTTTGCTCTACTTCCTCCTTCCACCACCACCACCACCGCCAAGTCTCCTTGTCTTCCTTCCTCTGTCCCGATGACACACCAAGTACCTTCCTAGCTGTCTTCCTCACTATTTCTGCAGCGCTTGCCCAGCCATCTGGCAACTCTTCACTACCACTCAGTGCCTGTGTTAACTCCTGCCTGAACTCCACACAACAGTCTTCCTTCTTCAACTTCCACCATTTGATCTGCGGCTGTGTCTTCACTCGCTTCCTCATGTTGGTCTCCAAAGTCATCTTACAGACCACCATCCGATGCTGCCTAGCTACGTTCTCCCCTGTCACCACCTTGCAGTATCCAATCCCTTTTACATCGCGCCTTCTACACAAGATATAGTGCACCTGTGTGCACTTTCCTCCACTCTTATACGTCGTCACCCTGTGCTCCTCCCTCTTCTCGAAATATGTATTCACCTCAGCCATTTCCATCCTTTTCGCAAAATCGAACACCATCTGTCCTTCCACATTTCTCTCCTCGATTCCATACCTTACCATCAACTCCTCATCACCTCTGTTCCCTTCAGCAACATGTCCATCGAAGTCCGCTCCAATCACCACTCCCTCCTCCTTGGGTACCCTTTCCACCACGTCGTCCAACTCAACTCCAGAATTCTTCTTTTTCGTCCATCTTACACCCGACTTGCGGGGCATATGCGCTGATAACCGTCAGCAATACACCTTCGATTTCCAGCTTCACAATCCTCACTCTGTCTGACACTGTGTTCACCTCCAGCACGCTCTTGACATACTCTTCCTTCAGAATGACCCCTACCCCATTTCTCCTCCCATTCGCACCATGGTAGAAGAGTTTGAACCCACCTGCGATACTCCTGGCCTTACTCCCCTTCCACCTTGTCTCTTGTCACCTTTCTTCTTTCCATCACGTCAGCCAGCTCTCTCCCTTTACTAGCCATAGTGCCAACATTCAAAGTTCCGACTGACTCTCACCTCCACACGCCTACCCTTCCTCCTCTCTAGCTGCCTCTGGACATGCCTTCCCCCTCTCCTTTTCCTTCGCCCAACAGTAGCCTAGTTTCCACCGGCACTCTGCTGGTTAACAGTACCGATGGCGGTCGTCGGTAACCCGGGCCTCGACCGATTCGGTATGGAAATCTTATTTATGATCCGCATATTTGATTTGGCAAAGATTTGACGCCGGATGCCCTTCCTGACGTAACCCTCCCCATTTGTCCGGGCTTGGGACCTGCACTAAGAATGCACTGGCTTGTGCATCCTCAGTGGCTGGGTTGCACGCTTTTCTATGTTTGCCCCTCACTTTTGTGGCGTGAACTATCAATTCTAGTAATACAGGTGTGTTTATGTTAGGTATCACAGACACACGCA
>JAJHIY020001762.1:30000-33803 GCA_022114975.2 Lampris megalopsis
TGCTCCTACTGACTTTCATTCCTCTTCTCTCCAGTGCATACCTCCACCTCTCCAGGCTCTCCTCAAACTGCACCCTACTGTCGCTACAGATGACAATGTCATCCGCGAACATCATCGTCCATGGAGACTCCTGCCTGATCTTGTCCGTCAACCTGTCCATCACCGTTGCAACCAAGAAAGGGCTCAGAGCCGATCCTTGATGTAATCCCACCTCCACCTTGAACCCATCTGTCATTCCAACCACGCACCTCAGCATTGTCACACTTCCCTCATACATAGCCTGCACCACTCCTACATACTTCTCTGCAACTCCTGACTTCCTCCTACAATATCACACCTCCTCTCTCGGCACCCTGTCGTATGCTTTCTCTAAATCTACAAAGACACAATGCAACTCTTTCTGGCCTTCTCTATACTTCTCAATCAACCAACCTTTTCTCTCTCTCGCTGTCTCTCTCATTTTCTTCATTTATCAGCCCGTCAAAGTAGTCCTTCCACTTCGTAGCACACTCTCCTCGCTTGGCAGCACATTTCCATCTGTATCTTTGATCGCCCTAACTTGTCGCACATCCTCGGCAGCTCGGTCTCTCTGTCTAGCCAATCTGTACAAGTCTTTTTCTCCTTCCTTAGTGTCTAACCTGTCATACAGCTCACCGTACGCCTTTTCCTTTACCTTTGCCACCTCTCTCTTTGCTTTACGCTGCATCTCCTTGTACTCCTGTGTACTTTCTTCATCTCTCTGACTATCCCACTTCTTCTTTGCCAACCTTTTCCTCTGTATACTTTGCTCTACTTCCTCCTTCCACCACCACCACCACCGCCAAGTCTCCTTGTCTTCCTTCCTCTGTCCCGATGACACACCAAGTACCTTCCTAGCTGTCTTCCTCACTATTTCTGCAGCGCTTGCCCAGCCATCTGGCAACTCTTCACTACCACTCAGTGCCTGTGTTAACTCCTGCCTGAACTCCACACAACAGTCTTCCTTCTTCAACTTCCACCATTTGATCTGCGGCTGTGTCTTCACTCGCTTCCTCATGTTGGTCTCCAAAGTCATCTTACAGACCACCATCCGATGCTGCTTAGCTACGTTCTCCCCTGTCACCACCTTGCAGTATCCAATCCCTTTTACATCGCGCCTTCTACACAAGATATAGTGCACCTGTGTGCACTTTCCTCCACTCTTATACGTCGTCACCCTGTGCTCCTCCCTCTTCTCGAAATATGTATTCACCTCAGCCATTTCCATCCTTTTCGCAAAATCGAACACCATCTGTCCTTCCACATTTCTCTCCTCGATTCCATACCTTACCATCAACTCCTCATCACCTCTGTTCCCTTCAGCAACATGTCCATCGAAGTCCGCTCCAATCACCACTCCCTCCTCCTTGGGTACCCTTTCCACCACGTCGTCCAACTCAACTCCAGAATTCTTCTTTTTCGTCCATCTTACACCCGACTTGCGGGGCATATGCGCTGATAACCGTCAGCAATACACCTTCGATTTCCAGCTTCACAATCCTCACTCTGTCTGACACTGTGTTCACCTCCAGCACGCTCTTGACATACTCTTCCTTCAGAATGACCCCTACCCCATTTCTCCTCCCATTCGCACCATGGTAGAAGAGTTTGAACCCACCTGCGATACTCCTGGCCTTACTCCCCTTCCACCTTGTCTCTTGTCACCTTTCTTCTTTCCATCACGTCAGCCAGCTCTCTCCCTTTACTAGCCATAGTGCCAACATTCAAAGTTCCGACTGACTCTCACCTCCACACGCCTACCCTTCCTCCTCTCTAGCTGCCTCTGGACATGCCTTCCCCCTCTCCTTTTCCTTCGCCCAACAGTAGCCTAGTTTCCACCGGCACTCTGCTGGTTAACAGTACCGATGGCGGTCGTCGGTAACCCGGGCCTCGACCGATTCGGTATGGAAATCTTATTTATGATCCGCATATTTGATTTGGCAAAGATTTGACGCCGGATGCCCTTCCTGACGTAACCCTCCCCATTTGTCCGGGCTTGGGACCTGCACTAAGAATGCACTGGCTTGTGCATCCTCAGTGGCTGGGTTGCACGCTTTTCTATGTTTGCCCCTCACTTTTGTGGCGTGAACTATCAATTCTAGTAATACAGGTGTGTTTATGTTAGGTATCACAGACACACGCACACGCACAATATATGTCCAAAAGTATTGAGATAACTGACCATTACACCTACAGGAGCTTTTCTGACATGTCATTCTGAATCCATAGAAACCCATATTCCACGAAGCTCCCGGCGCACAGTTTTTGTGCCGATGTTAATGCCAGGAGAAGTTTGGATCTCTGCAGTTATTGAGTCAACAGAGCGTTGGCGACTTGAGTTGCTGTTGTCCCTAAAGGCTTGCACTTTTCAATAATATGATGATATATGAAGCATAGAGAGTAAACGGGATAGATACCTTTTGAACAGCACCCACCCTCTAGTACAGCACTTTGAAGGTACATATGTCGTCACTTGCTGTAGTGGTTTTTACTGATGGGCGTGGCCAGGTTTTCAGAAGCCTCTCAGTTGTCAATGTGAGAGCCAGGGGACGCGTCTGCCGTACGTTTAGGGTTAGGGTTAGGTGATTTCTCTGGCAGGGCTACTTACAGTAGGGCTGCTTACACCACACCCCGGACTGGATTTGTTGCGTGTTTGTGTCCTGATCGATGGGCCAACTTAACACGCCTTCGGAGGGTGTCCGCCGGCCGGCTTTGCCGGCGTTCGGGCGGTCGGTTCCTCCGGTCTGGCGGATCGATGTCCTTTATTTAATGTTCTTAGTGGCGAGCAGAGTGCGGAGTGGGAGGGGCTCTACCGCGTAGTCGTCCTCTCCGTTGCACAGCTCGACAGCGTGCTCGGCGGTGCTCAGCCGGACCGTCTATCCCAGTTGCTCTTCCACGGCTCCCCTCGCGAGGCTTGCCGCCCCCCCCCCCCCCCCCCTCCAACATCTGTATGGGGAGGGGTGGAACAGCTCCGTGTTTACCTCGCGGGGCTTCCCGGAAGACATTTTCTCAAAGTCCTCGTGTGACCGGTCTACTTTTTCATTGCGTTGTGTAGGAAAGACAGGACAACTTGTCTCCTTCATGGGATCTGTATTCTGTCGCATATAAACAGAGCAGGTTTCTGGAAGCTTCAGATCAGCTCCTACTGTAGCCTCTTTCTACGTGTCCAAAGCGGGAAAGAGCGCGTAGCTCGCAATACAGGTTTTTTTTTTTTTTTTTTTTTACAAAAACACATAAAACATAGCAGTCGCGTATAAACAGGACAGATTTCAGGAAACTTTAGATCAGCTCCTACTGTAGCATACGCAGGAATTGGGACCCACATTAGGAATGGATAAAATAAATGACAGGGGCAGACAAAAATGAACACGTACATACGTTTTGGGCCTCTAACAGGAAATGGCGTCACAACAGGGAGGGGTTACTAACTGGGAGGGGCTACTATAAGCGTTGGTAATGACAATAATAATAATCACGTGGTGATACTTTGTGTAAATGATACAACATATGTTGGTTATGACGTTTTTAACCATGCTACGCTTGAAAAAGAAAAAGAAGAGAAACGTCTGGGGTTTTTCTTCTTTCCACCTCAAAGGAAGGGTCGAATTCCCGACCGGTGTTTACCGAACCCGGCCGCGGGATCCGTCACTTACCCGTCCGTACAGAGCGGCGGCAGCGGCAGCGGCAGCGGCAGCGGCAGCGGCAGCGGCAGCGGCAGCGGCAGCGGCAGCGGCAGCGGCAGCAGCACGAGCTCTCGGTTCTCGGGTGCGCACAGCAGCCCGGTG
>JAJHIY020001761.1:0-33773 GCA_022114975.2 Lampris megalopsis
CACGACACGACGATGTTAGCGGTCGATGACCCAGATGATAGTGAAGCAAGGCGCGCAGCAAGGGCTTCAGGGACGATCCGGCGTCTTCGCAGGCCGCCCGCAGCGCCGGCATGCTGCCGTGCATCAGCGCCGCCTGCAGCTGCACCAGCGCCTGGCCGCTCAGCTGTGGCGCATCCTGCGTCGGCACCACCACGCCGGCTTCGGGCGACAGCATGTAGAGCCGTTCCGGATCCAGTGCGTTCTGCGTCGTGGCCAGCACGCTCAGGTCGGGCAGCAGGCCGCAGTCGGCCAGCAGGCGCAGTTCAAATGCGCGCAGCGCCGCCTGGGCGCCCTCCCCGCTGCCGAGCAGCGGCATCAGGTCCGCATAGGCATCGAACAGGGCGGTATGGGGATCCTGGCGGGGCAGGAACTTGAGCAGCAGCTCGTTGACGTAATAGCCGCTGAAAAGTGCCGCGCCGGACGGCAGGGTCTGGCCGCCCACCCACTCGGCGCCGCCGCGCAGGGTCCGCACTTCGGCGGCGCCTTCCTCGTTCATCTTGGAAGGCTTGCTCAGCGTCACCTGCAGCCGCAGGAACGGCAGCAGCACGCCGCGCAATTGGGAATAGGGACGCTTGGCGCCTTTGGCGACCACCGCCAGCCGGCCGTGGTCGCGGGTGAAGAGATCCAGCACCAGGCTGGTTTCGCTCCAGTCGTAATGGTGAAGCACATAGCCCTGCACCATCAGCGGCTCACTCACTCATAGCCGTAGCTGCGCAGATGCTCTTCCGAATCGGCCCAGCCGGAGCGAACCTTCACCCACAACTCGAGGAAGACCTTCGCATCCATCAGCGTTTCCAGCTCCTGACGCGCTTCCGAGCCGATGCGCTTGAGGCGCTCACCGCCGGCGCCAATGATCATGCCCTTCTGTGCATCCCGCTCCACCACGATGGTGGCGGCAATGCGGCGCAGGTTGCCTTCTTCTTCCCAGCGGTCGATGACCACCGTGGCGCTGTAGGGCAGCTCGTCCCCGGTCAGCCGGAAGAGCTTTTCGCGGATCATCTCGCTGGCGAGGAACTTCTCGCTGCGGTCGGTCAGCGCTTCCTCGTCATAGAACCACTCCTGCTTGGGCAGGTAGGGCTTGAGGATCTGGAAGAGGCGCTGCACGTCCGAATCCTTGCGGGCGGACAGGGGCACGAATTCGCTGAAATTGCGGCGCTCCTGCATGCTCTTGAGCCAGGGCATCAGCTCCGCACGGCGGGTGACCGCGTCCAGCTTGTTGGCGATCAGCACCACCGGCTTGTCTTGCGGCAGCAGCGACAGCACCTTGGCGTCGTCCAGGCCGAATTTGCCGGCTTCCACCACAAACAGCACCAGGTCCACATCCGACAGCACGCCCTGCACCGTGCGGTTCAGGTTGCGGTTCAGGGCGGAGCTGTGACGGGTCTGGAAGCCGGGCGTGTCGACGAAGACGAACTGGGCTTCTTCCACCGTGCGCACCCCGGCACGACACGACGATGTTTGGTCTGTGCCTTCTTCGAGGTGATGGACACCTTCTGGCCGACCAGGGCATTGAGCAGCGTCGACTTGCCGACATTGGCCGACCCACGATGGCGATCAGGCCGCAGCGGTTGTCGCCTTCGTAGACCTGCACCGGGGGAGCGCCCCGGCCGCCGGTCACGCCGAGGTCGTCATCGCCTTCGTCGTCGCTGTCGTCGTCGTTGTCGTCGTCGCTGTCGCTGTCGCTGTCGTCGTCGCTGTCGTCGTCGTGGTCCTGGTCGTCATCGCCATCGTCGTGCGCATCGACGCCGTCGCTGTCGTGGGCCTCGCCCGCCGTCAGCGGGTCCTGCTCATCGTCTGCAATGCCGTCCACCGGGATCTCGTCGTCCGCATCATCGCGGGCACGGTCCGGGGCTTGCGCGTCGAGCGCGGTCGGGTCAGTAGCAGCGGGCCGGAGACCGGGCCGCCGCGGGAAGTCTTTTTCATGAAGGTGCCTTTTGCTTAATCGCGCAAACCCGTGCCGGGCTTGTCGCCAGCCAGCAGCTCATCCAGGAGCTGCCGGGCCGCTTCCTGCTCCGCCATCCGGCGGGAGCGGCCATCGCCGGTGCGCGCGAGGCTGAGCGCGGGCACCTGACATTCAACGGTAAACGTCTGGGCATGGGCCTGCCCGCGGGTTTCGACGATGCGATAGACGGGCACCGGCAGCTTGCGCGCCTGGAGCCATTCCTGCAAGGCCGTCTTCGCATCCTTGGCCCATTGGTCGATGCCGCTGCCGGCGATCAGGTCGCCCAGCAGCCGACGCACGATGTCGTTGGCGGCCTGGTAGCCGCCGTCCAGGAAGGCGGCGCCAATCACCGCCTCCAGCGCATCCGCCAGGATGGACGGACGCTGCCCGCCGCCGCCGCGGGCCTCCCCTTCGCTCATGCGCAGGGTGGCCGGCATCTGCAGCTGCAGGGCCAGTTTGTGCAGGCTGTCCTCGCGCACCAGGTGGGCCCGGATGCGGGTGAGGTCGCCCTCGTCGGAGCCGGCAAACCGCTCGTACAGCAGCGCCGACACCGCCAGATTCAGCACCGCATCGCCCAGGAATTCCAGGCGCTCGTTGTGCTGCTGCCCGAAGCTGCGATGCGTCAGCGCCCGCTGGAGCAACTCCGCCTGGGTGAAGCGGTAGCCCAGTCGCTGCTGGAGTGCATCAAGCGCTTGCGGGTTCATCGGCATCCTCAGCGAGTCTCGCCCTTGTATTTGATCAGCAGATACACCGGACCGCCCAGCGACACTTCCTTGTCGTAGGCAAAACTGATCTTCACCTTGTCTTCCTTCTTGGTGATGACCAGGTCGTTCGGCGTGATGCTGACGATCGAGTATTCAACTTCCTGGGTACGGCCAAAAGCCGCACGCGCCTCGGCCACCGAACCGGGGCCGCTGCTGGCAATTTTTTCCACCGTCTTGAGGATGGTGAAGTATTCCATCACCGTCGGGGCGACCCGCATGCCCACCACCGCCAGGAAGGCCAGGATGACGCCCCAGAACAGCAGCCCGAACAGGCTGATGCCGCGCTGGCGCCGGGCCGCGATGCCGCCATTGGACGGCGCGGTGACGGCTGCTGCGGTCGTGGCGATGGAGGTGATGTTGCTGGCCCCGGTCATGTGTGATGCTCCCAATCCTCGAATGTCAGTGTCTGGCATGGTGCTGCTGGTGGCTGCGCCCCGGCTTTATTGAATGCTGCCAATGCGCTTTGGATCCCCGAAGTTCATCCACACAACAAAGGCCGGCCGACGATGTTCTCATCCGGCACAAAACCCCAGAAGCGGGAATCCTGCGAGTTGTCGCGGTTATCGCCCATCATGAAGTAATGCCCCTGTGGCACCCTGCAGGTCACGCCTTCAAGGGTGTAGGTGCAGTTCTGCTGATAGGGGAAAGCGGCAATCGGGCTGAGCTGGCCGCGCGGCTGGGGATCCACCAGGATCTTGTGCTCCACGGGGCCGAGCTTCTCGGTGAACATCGGGCGGATGCGCATCGAGCCGGGATCGTCGTCGAAGAAGTCCCCCTGCGACTGCGTGGCCACTTCCTTGCCGTTCACATACAGCTTCTGGTTGGCATAGCGGATCTCATCGCCCGGCAGGCCGACGGCGCGCTTGATGTAGTCCACGCTGGGGTTGAGCGGGTAGCGGAACACCACCACATCGCCCCGGGCCACGTCGTGATTGCTGATGATCTTCTTGTTGATCACCGGCAGACGGATGCCATAGTGGAATTTGTTGACCAGGATCAGGTCGCCGATGCGCAGCGTCGGCACCATGGAGCCGGACGGAATCTTGAACGGTTCGAACAGGAACGAACGCAGCAGGAAAACGATCAGGATCACCGGGAAGAGGCCGGCGGTCCAGTCCAGCCACCACGGCTGACGCAGATGCGGCTCGGCCACCACTTCGCGGGCGGCCGGGTTGGGTTCGGCGCCGCTCCAGCGCTGTTCCTTCTCCCACGCCTCCGCCGCCACCTGTGCCTGACGGCGGCGCGCGGGCTGGAAGTAGACACGTTCGGCGGCCCAGTAGCCGAGCGTGACCAGCGTCAGCACGAACAGGAGCAGCGAGAAATTGCCGTTCCAGTAGCCGGAGAACCAGCCGCCCAGGTAGGCGATCAGGACGGCATACAACAACCCGGTCAGTGCACTCATCACGTTCATTCTTCGACTTGGAGGATGGCCAGGAAGGCTTCTTGGGGCACCTCCACCGAACCGATTTGCTTCATGCGTTTCTTGCCGGCCTTCTGCTTTTCGAGCAGCTTGCGCTTGCGGGTGATGTCACCCCCATAGCATTTTGCCAGCACGTTCTTGCGCAGCGCCTTGATGTTCTCGCGGGAGATGATGTTGGCGCCGATGGCGGCCTGGATGGCCACGTCGTACATCTGGCGCGGGATGATTTCGCGCATCTTGGCCGCCACCTGGCGACCCCGGTACTGGGATTGCGACCGGTGCACGATCAGCGACAGCGCATCGATGCGGTCGCCGTTGATCAGCATGTCCACCTTGACCACGTCCGAGGCGCGATATTCCTTGAACTCATAGTCCATCGAGGCATAGCCGCGCGAGACCGACTTCAGCTTGTCGAAGAAGTCCAGGACGATTTCCGCCAGCGGGATTTCGTAGGTCAGCATGACCTGACGGCCGTGATAGGCCATGTTCAGCTGGACACCGCGCTTCTGGTTGGCCAGGGTCATCACCGGGCCGACATATTCCTGCGGCATGTACAGGTGGACAGTCACGATCGGCTCGCGGATCTCGCCGATCTTGCTCTGCTCCGGCATCTTCGAGGGGTTTTCCACCTCGATGATTTCGCCGTCGTTCAACTGCACTTCATACACCACGCTCGGGGCGGTGGTGATCAGGTCCTGGTCGAACTCGCGCTCCAGGCGTTCCTGCACGATTTCCATGTGCAGCAGGCCCAGGAAGCCGCAGCGGAAACCGAAGCCCAGCGCCTGGGAGACTTCCGGCTCAAAACGCAGCGAGGCGTCGTTGAGCTTGAGCTTTTCCAACGCGTCGCGCAGCTGGTCGTATTCGCTGGCTTCGGTCGGGTAGAGACCGGCGAACACCTGCGGCTGGATTTCCTTGAAGCCGGGCAGCGCTTCGGTCGCCGGGCCCAGGTTGTTGGGCTGCTTCTTTTCGACGGTGATGGTGTCGCCGACCTTCGCCGCCGCCAGCTCCTTGATGCCGGCGATGATGAAACCCACCTCACCGGCGTTCAGACGGTCACGCGGATCGGACTTCGGGGTGAACACGCCCAGATGCTCGGCGGGATAGACCGCGTCGGTCGCCATCATGCGGATGCGCTCGCCCTTGCGCAGGGTGCCGTCCACCACGCGGACCAGCATCACCACCCCGACGTAGTTGTCGAACCAGGAGTCGATGATCATCGCGCGCAGCGGCGCTTCGGCCTCGCCCTTGGGCGCCGGCATCCGGGTGATGATCGCTTCCAGGATGTCGTCCACGCCCATGCCGGTCTTGGCGGAGCAGGGAATCGCATCGGTGGCGTCGATGCCGATCACGTCTTCGATCTCGGCCTTGGCACCGTCCGGATTGGCCTGCGGCAGGTCGATCTTGTTGAGGACCGGCACCACTTCCACGCCCAGCTCGAGCGCGGTGTAGCAGTTGGCCACCGTCTGCGCTTCCACGCCCTGGCTGGCATCCACCACCAGCAGCGCGCCTTCGCAGGCGGACAGCGAGCGGCTGACTTCATACGAGAAGTCGACGTGCCCCGGGGTGTCGATCAGATTGAGGTTGTAGACCTGACCATCGCGCGCCTTGTATTGCAGGGCGGCCGTCTGGGCCTTGATGGTGATGCCGCGCTCGCGCTCGATGTCCATCGAGTCCAGCACCTGTGCTTCCATCTCCCGGTCCGACAGGCCTCCGCAGCGCTGGATGATGCGATCGGCCAGAGTGCTCTTGCCGTGATCGATGTGGGCAATGATGGAGAAGTTGCGGATGTGGTTCATGGACTCAGTCGGAGGCCGCTGACCAGGAGACTGCCGTGAGACCCGTGTGAGAGCAACAGGTCCCGGGTCTGCCCCTGGGCGGCGAAGCGTGGACCCTTACCGGGCCCACACGGAACATACGAGGAACTCGGGTGCCACCGTGCCACAGGCACCCCTGCGGGACATAAAAAAAAGGCACGTCGAAACGGTGACGCGCCTTCCAACAAAACGTATGGCAACTGCTTGTTGGGCTTTCATTGTAGCCAAAAGGGCCGCCCTGGAAACCGCATGGATGCGAGCTTTGCGGGCGTTGCCCTTCGCCAACAGGAATTTTGTCAACAGGTTATCCACAAAAGCTTGAGGACATCCTGTGGATCATTCCAGCCCGTGCCCGGACCTTCCTGATTCCCCGTCGCGAGGGCTACAAAGGGAGCCGGACGCGGTGCGATTGTAGCGGAGGGCAGCATCAATCCCGTCGGTTGGTCACATCCGCTAGCGAGCACCAACCGACGCAAACTCACCGAATGTTGATCGCAGAGCGGCGCCAGATTCCGCATCACGGAAAGCCCGAGACAGGCGGTGGGTTGTCGTCGAGCCCATAGGGTTTACCCTGGCAGACACCCACCACCGGTGTCGCTTAGCCCTTGCCCGGCTTCAGCACGACGAAGGTGACCGCGTCGCCGCGTCGCACCAGCATCTGCAGCGGCTTGGTCTTCTCGGCCTTGGCCAGCACCGCCTGGAACTGCTTGAGCGTCTTGATCTCGGTGTTGGCGATCGAGAGGATCAGGTCCCCGGCACGCAGCCCGGCGCGTGCGGCCGGTCCATCCACCGCATCGATCTTGACGCCCGCGCTCAGCTTGAGTTCCTTGCGCTGCGCCTCGGTCAGCTCGCTCACCGTCAGGCCCCAGGCCTGCGCGCCGCTCTTGGCAGGCGCGTCGGCTTCCGGCGTGGCGGCGGCGCGGTCATCGGGCAGCGCCTCCAGCGTGGCGGTCAGGTCCTTGTAGGCGCCGCGCCGGAACACCTGCATCGGCACCTTGGTGCCGGGTGCGGTCGCAGCGGCGAGACGGCGCAGGTCGACCGCCTTCTCCACCGGCTTGCCATTGAAGCGGGTGATGACGTCGCCCAGCTCGAGGCCGGCCTTCTCGCCGGGGCCGCCGGCGGTGATGCGGGTCACCAGCGCGCCCTGCGGCTTGCCCAGGCCGATGGCTTCCGCCACCTCCTTGGTGAGGTCGTCCGGATACACCCCCAGCATGCCGCGGGTCACGCGGCCCTTGCTGCGAAGCTGGTCCGCCACCCGCATCGCTTCGTCGATCGGAATCGCGAAGGAGATGCCCATGAAGCCGCCGGACTGGCTGTAGATCTGCGAGTTGATGCCGATCACTTCCCCGCGCAGGTTCAGCAGCGGGCCGCCGGAGTTGCCGGGGTTGATGGCCACGTCCGTCTGGATGAGCGGCAGCAGGTCGCCGGTGTCGCGCGCCTTGGCGCTGACGATGCCGGCGGTGACGGTGTTGTCGAAACCGAAAGGCGAGCCGATGGCCATCACCCACTCACCGACCTTCAGCTTGCCCACATCCCCCATGCGCAGCATCGGCAGGCCGGTGGCTTCGATCTTCAGCACGGCCACGTCCGTGCGGCGGTCCAGCCCCACCACCTTGGCCTTGAATTCACGCTTGTCGGTGAGCGTGACCATGACTTCGTCGGCCTCGTCCACCACGTGGGCGTTGGTCATCACATAGCCGTCGGCGCCGATGACAAACCCGGAGCCCAGGCCGCGGCGCTGGGGCGATGCGTCGTCATCGTCATCGTCGTCCTCATCGGGCGACGGCGTGTTGGGCGCGGGTGCGCCCTTGCGCTGCTGCGGCACCGGAATGCCGAAGCGACGGAGAAAGTCGCGCATCTGCTCATCGAGCTGCGCATTGGTGCCGACCTTGATCTTCTCCGAGGTCCGGATGTTGACCACCGCCGGGCCAGCCTGCTCGACCAGCACGCTGAAGTCGGGCAGCACGCGGGAGAGGTCGGGCGCGGGAGCCACTGCGGGGGCGGCCGGCGCCGGCGTGACCGGCGCAGTCGGAGCGGTCGCAGTCTGAGCGGCCACAGGCAGGGTCGCCTGCAGCGCAGCGGCGCCTGCAAGCGCCAGGGCAAGATGACGGAACGGTGTGGACATGAAGACTCGCGTCAGGAGCAAATCAGAGGGACAGAAGGTACATCATGCACGGAAATGCTCAACTCCGTGGCATGAACAAGTGAATGCGCAGTAACGACCAGTGGCCGCCCTGCTGCTGCCGTGACACCGCCAGACAGCGATGACGCCAGAAGCGCCGTTCACTGCCCACCGGGACCAGCTTCAGCAGCATCCAGTGCTCCACATCCAGCAGCACCTGCAGGTGCACCGCCTGGGCGTGGTCACGGGGGTTCGCATCCGCTGCCCTGCCGTTGGCAAGTGGCGCACCTGCGCGCTCGAGCCACCAGGACTGGGTGTCCCGGCGCAGCGTCACTACGTTGGCGTTGGCGTTGGCGTTGGCGTTGGCGTTGGCGTTGGTGTCGGCGTCGGCGTTGGCACCCGCATGCCGGTGGCGCTGGGTGATCCACAAGGCGGCCGCCATGCCGCCCGCCGCGGAGACCATCACCGTCCAGTAGGGCGTGGCCAGTTGCAGCAGCACCGCCAGCAGCGCCGCCATCAGGCCGGCGAGCCAGAGCACATCCTGCAGCAGGCCCCAGACGGGCTCGGGTGGACAAACAAAACGCCGGGTCATCGTGGAACGATGAACCCGGCGTTGAGCGCCGTGCGGGCCTTGGAGGCCGTCAGCATTCGGTGACACCCGCGCGGTCATGGTCTCACCGCGCGAGGGCCGATCAGACCCGCTTGAAGATCAGGGTGCCGTTCGTGCCGCCAAAACCGAAGTTGTTCTTGGCGGCATATTCGATGGGCATCTTGCGCGCTTCGTTGGCGCAGTAGTCCAGATCGCAGGCGGGATCCTGGTTGAAGATGTTGATCGTCGGCGGCGCGACCTGGTCGTGGATCGCCTTGACGGTGAACACCGATTCGATGCCGCCAGCGCCGCCCAGCAGGTGGCCGGTCATCGACTTGGTCGACGACACCACCAGGCCCTTCTTGGCATGGTCGCCGAAGGCCTGCTTGATGGCGTTGGTTTCGTTGGCATCCCCCAGCGGCGTGGAGGTGCCGTGGGCATTCATGTACTGGATCTGGTCGGCGTTCAGACCGGCATTGCGCAGGGCATTGCGCATCGAGCGGGTCGGGCCGTCCACATCCGGCGCGGTCATGTGATAGGCGTCGGCGCTCATGCCGAAGCCCACCAGTTCCGCATAAATCTTGGCGCCACGCTTCTTGGCGTGTTCGTACTCTTCCAGCACCAGCACGCCGGCGCCCTCGCCCAGCACGAAGCCGTCGCGGTCCTTGTCCCAGGGACGGGACGCGGTCTTGGGGTCGTCGTTGCGGGTGGAGAGTGCGCGGGCGGCAGCGAAGCCACCGACACCCAGGGGCGAGACGGTGGATTCGGCACCGCCGGCCACCATGACGTCGGCGTCACCCGCCTCGATCATGCGACCGGCCTGACCGATGCTGTGCAGCCCGGTCGTGCAGGCGGTGACGATGGCCAGGTTGGGGCCCTTGAAACCGCACTGGATGGACACGTGACCGGAGATCATGTTGATGATCGAGGCCGGCACGAAGAACGGAGAGATGCGGCGCGGGCCGCGGGAGGTCAGCTCCGCATGGGTCTCTTCAATCATCGGCAGGCCGCCGATGCCGGAGCCGACCAGCACGCCAATGCGTTCGGCCAGCTCGGGTGTGAGGGCGTCCCCGGTGGGCAGACCTGCATCCCGGATGGCCTGCAGCGAAGCGGCCAGTCCGTAATGGATGAAGGTGTCCATGTGCCGTGCTTCCTTCGCGGGGATGTAGTCCTCCACGTTGAAGCCCTTGACCTCTCCCGCGAAATGACAGGCCAGGATGCTGGCATCAAAGCGGGTGATGGTATCGATGCCGGATTGACCAGCCACGATATTGGCCCAGCCCTGTTCGACCGTGTTGCCCACGGGACTGATCAGGCCAAGACCGGTGACGACGACGCGACGACGGCTCATGCTCTATGACTGAAGTGAAACTGCGGGGACGCCTCGGGGCAGCGCTGGGTCAGCGCGCCCCCAGGGATCAAGCCTTCTGGTGCTTGACGGCGTAGTCGATCGCCAGCTGGACGGTGGTGATCTTCTCGGCTTCTTCGTCCGGGATCTCGATGCCGAACTCGTCTTCCAGGGCCATCACCAGTTCCACGGTGTCCAGAGAATCAGCGCCCAGATCGGCGACGAAGGCCTTTTCATTGGTCACATCGGCTTCAGGCACGCCGAGCTGCTCGGCGATGATTTTCTTGACACGTGCTTCGATATCGCTCATGACTCCTCCAGGAGGGGTTTGCTAGAACAACCCGGGATTCTAAGGCCTTAGAGTGGCGCCTCTAAGATCAGGCGCCCCCGAGGCGATCGGTTCCCTTGGGAACGTGAACGCGCTCGGACTCTATCAGCCCCACACCGGCCGGGTGAATCCGGTGGGCACCCACCCCCTTGGAAAGGAGGGACGGGCACCACGATTCAGAGAAATGGATCCGTGGCGGGCAACGCCTCAGCTCATGTACATGCCGCCGTTGACATGCAGTTCCGAGCCGGTGATGTAGCCCGCTTCCTTTGATGCCAGGAAGGCCACCGCCGCCGCGATCTCCGACGGGTCGCCCAGGCGGCCCAGCGGGATCTGCGCCAGCAGCGCGGTCTTCTGGGCCTCGGGCAGCACCTCGGTCATGTCGGTGGCGATGAAACCGGGCGCCACGCAGTTGACGGTGATGTTGCGGCTGCCCAGTTCCCTGGCCAGGGCACGCGTCATGCCTGCCACGCCGGCCTTGGCCGCCGCGTAGTTGGCCTGACCGGCATTGCCGGAGGCGCCCACCACCGAAGTGATGTTGATGATGCGGCCGTAGCGCTGCTTCATCATGGTGCGCATCACCGCGCGGCTGGCGCGGAAGACGGCCTTGAGGTTGGTGTCGAGCACCGCATCCCAGTCTTCGTCCTTCAGGCGCATGGCCAGCATGTCGCGGGTGATGCCGGCATTGTTGACCAGCACCTGCAGGCCGCCGTCCTGCTTGGTGATGCTGTCCACCAGCGCTTCCACCGCGGCAGCATCATTCACATTCAGGATCACGCCACGACCGCCCAGCGGCTGCAGCGCGTCGGTGATGCCCTGGGCGCCCGATTCGCTGGTGGCCGTGCCGATGACGGTGAAGCCCTTCTCCGCCAGGGTCAGGGCGATGGAACGGCCGATGCCGCGACTGGCGCCGGTGACCAGCGCAACGTGCTTGCTCTCACTCATGGAGTTCCTCTGCGGTAGGGAGATGGGAATCCGGGGCGGCTCAGGCCAGCAGGGCCTTGGCGTCCGCCAGGGAGGCCGGATCCAGCACCGTGGTGCTGGCGATCTCGCCGTCAATGCGCTTGGCCATGCCGGCCAGTACCTTGCCGGGGCCGCATTCGATGAGGGTCGTCAGGCCGCGGGCCTTGAGCGCCTGCACCACCTCCACCCAGCGCACCGGGCCGAAGGCCTGGCGATAAAGGGCGTCACGCAGCGCGTCGGCGCTGTCGGTCACCGCGACATCGATGTTGTTGATGACCGGGAAAGCCGCCGGCTGGAATTGCACGGCCGCCAGCTTCTCGCGCAGGCGGTCGGCGGCCGGTTTCATCAGGCTGGAGTGGAACGGCGCCGACACCGGCAGCGGCAGCGCACGCTTGGCGCCTGCGGCCTTCAGCGCTTCCATCGCCTTCTCGACACCGCCCTTGCTGCCGGCGATCACGGTTTGCTTCGGATCGTTGAAGTTGACCGCCTCCACGACCTCGCCGCTGTCCTTGGCGACCTGCAGGCACACCTCGCGCACCACCGAAGCGTCCAGCCCCAGGATGGCCGACATGGCGCCGGTGCCCACCGGCACGGCCTCCTGCATGGCCTGGGCACGGAAGCGCACCAGCGGCAGCGCATCCGAAAGGCTCAGGGCGCCGGCAGCCACCAGCGCGGTGTACTCGCCCAGCGAATGACCGGCGGCCGCCGCGGGCACCAGGCCCGTCTCGGCGATCCAGGCGCGGTAGCAGGCCACCCCGGCGGTCAGCATGACCGGCTGGGTGTTGGTGGTCAGATCCAGTTGTTCCTTGGGGCCCTGCTGGATCAGCGTCTTGATGTCTTCGCCCAGGGCGTCGGAAGCCTCGGCCAGCGTGCGGACCACCTCAGGATGATCACCCCAGGCGTCCAGCATGCCGACGGATTGGGATCCTTGGCCGGGGAAGACGAATGCGAAGCTCTTGCTCATGGCTCTGTGGGATCAGTCGGTGGTGGTGAAGAAGAAAAACGGTGGGATCAGAAATCCAGCAGCACCGCGCCCCAGGTGAAGCCGCCGCCCACGCCTTCCAGCATGACGGTGTCGCCACGCTGGATCTTGCCGGAGCGCACAGCGGCGTCAAAGGCCAGCGGGATGGAGGCCGCAGAGGTATTGCCGTGCTCGTCGACCGTGACAATCAGCTTGTCGAGGGACATCTTCAGCTTCTTGGCCGTGCCCTGCATGATGCGGATGTTGGCCTGGTGCGGAATCAGCCAGTCGATGTCGGCATCGGTGCGGCCGGCCTTTTCCAGGACCGACCGGGCGACCTTGTCCAGCACGCCGACGGCGAGCTTGAACACCGCCTGACCATCCATCTTCAGCAGCGGATGGCCCAGCACCTCGCCGCCGGAGACGGTGCCCGGCGTGCAGAGAATATCGACGTGGCGGCCGTCCGCATGCAGTTCGCTGGCAAGGATGCCGGGGGTGTCACTGGCGCCCAGCACCACGGCGCCGGCGCCGTCACCGAACAGCACGCAGGTGGTGCGGTCCTTGAAATCAAGGATGCGGGAGAACACCTCGGCCCCCACCACCAGCGCCTTGGTTGCGGCGCCGCTCTTGATCATCGCGTCGGCCACGGTCAGCGCATACACGAAGCCGGAGCACACGGCCTGGACGTCAAACGCCGGGCAGCCGTGGATGCCGAGCTTTTGCTGCAGCAGACAGGCGGTGGAAGGGAAGACCATGTCCGGCGTGGACGTGGCCACGATGATCAGGTCGATCTCTTCCGCGGATACACCGGCCGCTTCCAGCGCGGCGCGCGCGGCGGGCAGGGCCAGATCGCTGGACGTCGTGTCCGGACCCGCGAAATGACGGGCATGGATGCCGGTGCGTTCGACGATCCAATCGTGCGACGTCTCGATGCCATCCTGGGCCAGCCGGTCGGCCAGCGCCTGGTTGGACACCCGGTCACCGGGGAGAAAACTACCCGTGCCGAGAATGCGAGAAAAACGGGGGAACTGTGGGGCGGAAGCAGTGGTCATGCAGCATGGGCGGCCGGGGCCGCCGTGTCTCCAGCATCGCCGCCCTCCTCACTGACAGGCGCCGGAAGGGCCTGCATCGTTGCGACGATTCGATCATGAACCCGGTCTAGAAGCCGGTTGCGAGCCGCATCATAAGCCCTGTTCAAAGCCTGCTCGAAAGCAAACGCGTCCGCCGAACCGTGGCTCTTGAAGACCAGACCCCGCAGTCCGAGCAGGGCCGCGCCGTTGAATCGACGATGATCGACGCGGTTCTTGAAACGTTGCAGGATCGGCATCGCCAGAAGAGCGACGATGCGGCTCCACCCGGTGCGGGTGAACTCCGCACGGATGAAGCTGGAGATCATGCTGGCCAGCCCCTCAGCGGTCTTCAGGGCCACATTCCCGACAAATCCGTCACACACAACGATGTCGGTCGTGCCCTTGAAGATGTCATTGCCTTCCACATTCCCATGGAATTGAAGGGTGCCGTGGGCATGGGCTTCACGAAGCAGTTCGCCGGCGCGTTTGATGGTCTCGTTGCCCTTGATCATCTCCTCGCCGATGTTCAGCAGGCCGACGCTGGGCTCTTCCTTGCCATCCACCGCGGACACCAGGGCGCTGCCCATCACCGCGAACTGCAGCAGGTGCTCCGGGCCGCAATCCACGTTGGCGCCGAGGTCCAGCACGGTGGTGAAGCCACCGATCTGATTGGGCATGACGGTGGCGATGGCCGGACGGTCGATGCCGTCCATCGTCTTGAGCAGGTATTTGGCCACTGCCATCAGCGCGCCGGTATTGCCGGCCGAGACGCAGGCCTGGGCCAGCGGCGCTTCCCCGTCACGGCCCGTCTTGAGCTGCTGCAGGGCCACCCGCATGGAGGAGTCCTTCTTGCGGCGCAGGGCCACTTCGATCGGATCCTCCATCGTCACCACTTCGGTGGCCGCCACGATGCGGCACCGTGGCCACTGCGCCGCTTCGGCCAGCGCATCCGGACGCCCCACCAGCACCAGCTCCGCTTGCGGATGGTTGGCCAGGAAGGCTTTGCAGGCCGGCAGCGTGATGGAGGGGCCGTGATCGCCGCCCATGCAATCCACCGCCAATCTCAGCGGTTGCAGCGGTTGCAGCGGTGTCGACGGGGCCAAGGACGCCGGAGACAACACGGCGGACGGGGACTGCTGGGCGTGGGTGTCAGACATCGAGGCCAATGAGGGACTTGAAAGAGGGCTGGCGGAACACTTGCAACAAGCGGGCCACCTTACGCGAGGCCGCGCAGCGGGACAAGCACATCCGCCCATGGGTCCAAGGAGCCATGGCGAACCGCCGACCGCTGTGCGGCGTCCCCGAAAAGCAAAAGCCCGGCAACGCCATGCGCTGAACCGGGCTTTGGAAGCATCACTGTGGAAGCTCAGGTCCGAAGAGACCGATCATGGCGCCGAGGCACCATGACATCGCTGATGGCGACTGATCGTGACCGACAGGGTCGGAACGATCAGGCGGCGTCAGCCTTGGTCTTCAGAACCTTGCGGCCACGGTAAAAGCCAGTGGGGCTGATGTGGTGACGCAGGTGCACTTCGCCGGTGGTCGGCTCGATCGCGGTACCCGGGGTGCCCAGGGCATTGTGCGAACGGTGCATGCCACGCTTGGAAGGCGACTTCTTGTTTTGCTGAACGGCCATGAAATTTCTCCTAAAGGCTTCGGCGCGGTGATCAAAAAAGACTGATCAAGCTTCGTGAAAGTCGAGGCCTGCGATGGTTTTGCGCTAGGGGTGGTGGCTTCCTTCGAAGAGTTACCACAACCGATGCCTCGGCCCAGCCACAGCGCACGCCGTGATATGTGAGGTGCTCTGCTGCAACTCAGTTGCCATCAGAACCGCCCAAATACCCGCATGCTTGCCATTAAGCCGGGAAAGCCCGCGAGTGTAGCACAGCCCCCTCAGGCTTTACCAGCCGTTCCCTTCTTCAGCGCGGCAAGTGCCGCAAATGGATTGGGGCGTTCCTCTTCCTGGGCCTCGTCCAGCTCGTCCGGCTCCGCCAGCGGCAGCGGCTCGGGGCAGACCTCATGACGAGGGACCAGCGGCAGCGCCAGCAGCAGTTCGTCTTCGGCCAGTTCCTGCAGATTCAGGACGCGCGGCAGCGCCAACACGTCGTCATCGCCGTCCATGTCCAGCTCGGCCGCCTGGGCCTCGTCCCGCACAAAACGGAACCAACGGGACATTTCCACCCCTTCGACGACCGGCTTGAGGCAGCGTTGGCAGGTCTGCGCCACCTGCGCCTGCGCGTCCAGACGCATCCAGATCTGCGGTTCGCTGCCTTTGGGCGTGCGCATCTCGCCCTCGGCCGACCAGCGGATGGCAGGCCAGCCGGTGGCCGGCGCTTCGGGTGCTGCGATGTCGGCCAGGCGCGGCAGATCGGCGGCCGGCCATTCGCCGTCCAGGCTCAGGCCTTCGCGGGCGAAGGTTTCAACATCCAGTTTGAGGGGGTTCAGGGCTCGGGACTTCATGGCGCAAGTGTACGAGGCCGTGGCCTGCCTCACCGCTTCTGCGCCAACCGCCAAGGGCCACTGGCGGCGGCACCCGATGGGAGAATGTTCATCATGAGCGCTTCCGCTGTTCCCCCTTCCCATTCAACCAGACGCACCAGCCTGCATGTGCAGACGGAGGCGATCGGCCTCAGCGGCTCACCGCGCCGCCTCGTTTTGGGCTCCACCTCCCCGTATCGCCGCGAGCTGCTGCAGCGTCTGCAATGGCCGTTCGACGTGGCCGCGCCGGCGGTAGACGAGACGCCCCTCCCCGGCGAGGCGCCTGAAGCGCTCGCACGGCGCCTGGCGCTTGCCAAGGCGCGGGCGGTGGCGGCGGTCCACCCTGACGCTCTGGTCATCGGTTCGGACCAGGTGGCCGACCTGGACGGCCAGCCGCTGGGCAAGCCCGGTGGCCATGCACGGGCCGTGGCGCAACTGCGCGCGATGCGCGGCCGGACGGTGATCTTCCACACGGCACTGGCCGTCGTCTGTCAGGCGACCGGCTTCGAAGCCCAGGATCTCGCCCGGGTGGAGGTCCGGTTCCGCGCGCTCAGTGATGACGAGATCGAACACTATCTGCAGGCAGAGCAGCCCTATGACTGCGCCGGCAGCGCCAAGGCGGAAGGCCTGGGCATCTCGTTGCTGGAAGCCATCGTCTCGGATGACCCGACGGCGCTGATCGGCCTGCCGCTGATCCGCACCTGCCGGTTGCTGCGGCAGGCGGGGCTGAGCCTGCCTTCAGCAGCCCCCTCCTCCGACGCGTCCGGCCACCCCGCAGCCACCGCCTCTTCTTTGCCTGAATCCGGAGATCGCCTGTGACCCTGGGCCGCCTGTTCCTCGTCCCCAACACCCTGGACTTCGGCATGGACGGACAGTCCGTGGATCTGCGCGAAGTATTGCCCGATGCCGTGATCGCTCGCGCCGCCAGCTTGACGCACTGGGCCGCCGAGAATGCCAAGACCACCCGCGCCTTCCTCAAGCGGGTGGATGCGATTCATCCGCTGGCGCTGCCGCTTCAACAGCAGCAGATCCTGGAACTGCCGCGGCCGCCCAAGGGACGCGCGCCGGCGGCCTCCGACGAGGGCGCCTGGGCCACCTTGCTGGCGCCTGCGATGCAGGGCAGCGACGTGGGCCTGATGTCCGAAGCCGGCATGCCCGCCGTGGCGGACCCTGGGGCACGCCTCGTGGCCGCAGCCCATGCGGCCGGCGTGCCGGTGATCCCGCTGGTGGGCCCAAGCTCGCTGCTGCTGGCCGTCGCGGCCAGTGGCATGAATGGACAGAGTTTTGCGTTTGTCGGCTACCTGCCGACCGACGGTGCCGCGCGCCAATCGCGATTGAAGGAGCTGGAAGCCCACTCCGCCCGGGAGCAGCAGACGCAGCTCATGATCGAAACCCCCTACCGCAACAGCGCCTTGCTGCAGGCGCTGGTCCAGCAGCTCAAGCCGGGCACGGTGCTGTCCGTCAGCTGCGGGCTCAGCCTGACAGATGCCTGGACGCACAGCGCCACAGTGGCGCAATGGCGCAAGTCTCCGAAGGCAGTGCCGGACAAGGTGCCGGCGGTGTTCGCCTTCCTGGCCGGACGCTGAGCGAAAAAAAAAAGGGCGCGACCTCAACGGGTCCGCCCTTTCTTTAAATTGACCCGCCGCCGGAGTCGCCGATCGGTCGAACGGCGACGCCAGGGCTGTCCCGATCAGGACTCGGTCGTCGCCGGCTTCTTGGCGCCAAACAAGGCCGCCACCTTGCGCTTGGGCTTGATGGCACCGGAGGTACCCGAACGGGCTGCTGCCGGCGCGCCGGCATGGGCGCTTTCCCAACTCGGCGGTTCAGCCCGGTCAGACGCTTCATAGGGCTTGTCGAACAGCGGGTCGTACGGTGCCCGAGGCTGCGAACGGTGCATCGGCGCGCTGCTGTAGGCCTCGTCCCGACGATCTTCCCGCTCGCGACGCGGCCGCTCTTCACGACGCGCCTCGCCACCCCGGTTGTCCGGACGATCTTCCCGATCCCGACGCTCGCTACGACGCGGGCGATCGTCTTCCAGCTGCAGCGGCTCGAGCTCCAGCTTGCGCTTGATCAGCTTTTCGATTTCGCCGACCAGACGCGCGTCGGAACGCGCCACCAGGGTGAACGCCAGACCCGAGGCGCCCGCGCGGCCGGTGCGGCCGATGCGGTGCACATAGTCTTCGGCGTTGAAAGGCACATCGAAGTTGAAGACGGCCGGCAGGTCGGCGATGTCCAGGCCGCGGGCGGCCACGTCCGTGGCGACCAGCAGTTCGACTTCCCCGCGCTTGAAGGCTTCCAGCGACTTCAGGCGCTCGTCCTGGGACTTGTCGCCGTGCAGGGCGGCAGTCTTGAGGCCATCGCGCTCGAAGGAACGGGCCAGACGGGCAGCGCCCAGCTTGGAGTTCACGAAGACGATGGACTGGGTGATCTGACGCTGACGGATCAGGTGCAGGATGGCGGCGCGCTTGTCGTCGTCCTCCACACTGAAGAAGCGCTGCTCCACGGTGGAGGCGGTGGCGTTGGGACGCGCCACTTCCACCAGTTCCGGCTCCTGCAGATAGCTCGAGGCCAGGCGCTTGATTTCCGGCGAGAAGGTGGCCGAGAAGAGCAGCGTCTGACGGGTCTTGGGCAGATAGCTGAGGATGCGCTGCAGATCCGGCAGGAAGCCGATGTCCAGCATCCGGTCGGCTTCGTCCAGCACCACATACTCGACCTGGTTGAGCACGCAGTTCTTGGCTTCGATGTGGTCCAGCAGGCGGCCGGGGGTGGCGATCAGCACCTCCACGCCCCCCTTGAGCTGCAGTGTCTGCGGCTTCATGTCCACGCCGCCGAAGACGCAGGCCACCCGCAACTGGGTGTGCTTGGCGTAGGCCTTGACGTTGTTGGCCACCTGATCGGCCAGCTCGCGGGTGGGCGCCAGCACGAGGGCGCGGACCGGATGGCGGGCGGGCGAGGCGCTGGCATTCTCATGCTTGAGCATGCGCTGCAGCAGCGGGATGGAGAAGGCGGCTGTCTTGCCGGTGCCGGTCTGGGCGGCGCCCATCACATCGCGGCCTTCAAGCACGACGGGAATGGCTTTGGCCTGGATCGGCGTCATCGTCGCGTAGCCCTGGTCGGCGACGGCGCGCAGCAGCTTCGGATCCAGCGGCAGCGTGTCAAATCGCGGGCTTGGCGTCGGGGTGGTGTCTGTCATGGGGGCGGATTATCCCTTATGCCCCGCATTCGGCCCAAATCCGGCTCAAAACCATGAAACACCGGGTGTCCAGGGCTGGCGCCGGATCAACGCGGCTCGTTCCCTGGCAGCTTGCGCGGATCGCCGCGGAACACCATCCATTTGGGTGTGCGAAAGCGCACGATGCGCCAGTACAGCGCGACATAAATGATGCCAAATAGCACCATGCAGGCCAGGATCATCGGGGTGGAGTCCCAGAACAGCAGGGCTGGGGCCAGCGAGGAGATGCACAGCGTCCACAGGTAGGGCGCGGTCATCGAGTTGCGGCGGGTCATGGCGCGCGCATCCCGTGCGCCAATCGCCCAGCGCATCAGCCGGCGATAGATCAGGGAATGCAGGTGAATGCCATCCGGCGCGCCTGGGGACACGTCACGCAGCACCCGGCGGCGGTAGATGGAGAAGACCGTCTCGAACACCGGGTAGATGCAGACCATCAGTGCGAACAGCGGCGAGACCTCGCTGTGGCGGGAGATCAGCAGGATGCCCATTTCGGCCAGGTAAAAGCCCATGAAATAGGCGCCGCCGTCGCCAAGGAAGATCATCCCGGCGGGGTAATTCCACACAAAAAAGCCGAGGATGGCGCCGACGCCGGCCAGCGCCCAGAGGGCGAGTTCGGTATCACCGACCTGGTAGGCGACATAGGCCAGCGTCAGCAGCATCAGGCTGACGCACATTGAGGACAGGCCATTGAACCCGTCGATGATGTTGACCGAGTTGGCGACACCCGCGACGGTGAAGACGGTGGCGATGAAGGCGCCAGCGGCGGTGCCGACGATCAGGTCCAGGCCAGGGATGTCGGTGCGGGTGATGGCGGCGCCCAGGACAAACACGCCCAGCGCGGCGGAGACCGCGGTGGCCAGCAGGCGTTTTCCAGGCGACACCCGCTTGGTGAAGTCTTCGATCAGGCCGGCGCCGAAGGCGGGCAGGCCGCAGAGCAGCAGCAGGGCGCCCAGCTTGGCGTTGACCCCTCCTTGCAGGTAGTGGGCGACCAGCACCATGCCGGCGAGGCCGGCGAAGATCCCTACGCCGCCAATACGGGGCACCGGGCGGGCATGGAATTTCTGAGGACCGGACAGGTCATGGTCGGCCGACAGATGGCCATGCCGGGTCGATGAGTGCACCACATACAGGGTGACCACCGCCGCCACGGCAAAAGGGATCAGCAGGAACAGCATGCGCGGCAGTGTAGCGACGCCGTTTGGGCAAATAGCGGTTTTGACGCCACAACGTGCTCTTAGAATGCGGCGGCTTGCTGCGATGGTGCCTGGGCGCCTCGCAGGTTCGGTCCAGCTTTCCATGAGACTTCGCATGCATAACAGCGCCTTTAGCGCCCCTGTTCCGGCCATTGGTGGCCTGACCCGACTGGTCCGCCAGGCGGGTGCGACCGTGATGGCTTGTGTTTTGAGCGCAGGCCTGCTGACGGCACATGCGGCGGAAAACGAGACCACCAGTTCCGGTTCGTCGTCCTACCAGTCCAGCGGCGATGGATCGACTGGCCCTGTTCGGTTGAACGCGGGTCGCACCAGCTCGGACAGCGGACAAAGCACCACCTCGGCAGGCTCGACGATCCAGCGCCAGCGCTATGTCCCCAATGAGTTCGAGATCTACGTCAACAAGCAGTTGGGAATCGACCTGCAGTTGCTGGAAGAACAGCAGAAGCTCGACCGGCAGGCCGAGCGAACCAGCACGCTCACGGCCCTGAGTGCAACGACCGGCTCCGCCACGAAGCGGATCAATCCGGACAACGTCGTGCGGCGGCTGGGGGCTGATCTCATTCTTGACGAATCCCTGACCGGCAACGCCGCGGATGGTCCGCGAGAAGCCCCGGCGGACTATCTCATCGGCATTGGCGATGAAGTCCAGATCACGCTGTGGGGGTCCGTCGACGCCGATCTGCGTCTGACGGTTGACCGGAGCGGTCGCGTGACGGTTCCGCGCGTGGGCCCCATCCTCGTGGCAGGTGTCCGCTACGGCGACCTGAACGAATTGGTGCGCTCGCGCGTCGCGCAAGTCTTCAAGAATTTTCAGGTGAGCACAACGCTGGGGAAGCTCCGGTCGATACGCATCTATGTGACGGGGTTCGTAGCCAAGCCTGGCGCCTACACGGTGAGCAGCCTGGCGACCTTGGTCTCCGGACTGATCCGTGCCGGCGGCCCCTCGGGATCTGGCAGCTTCCGCAACATCGAGCTGCGCCGGGAGGGCCAGTTGGTTGCGCAATTTGATGCCTATGACTTTCTGCTGAAAGGCGACAAGGCGGCCGACCGTCCGCTTCAAGCGGAAGATGTGATTCATGTCGGCCCGATCGGACCGCAGGTGGCCATTCTGGGCAGCGTCAACAAACCTGCCATTGGTGAACTCAAGCCCACCGAGACGGTCGATGACGTGCTGGCCATGGCCGGTGGATTCAGCGCTGTGGCGGACCGGAGCCGGATCGCCGTCGAACGCCTGAGCGAGCGCATGGAGCGCCGCATCAATGAACTGGCACTACCGCAGCAGCTCAAGGCCAGCGTCACCAATGGTGACATACTGCGCGTCTTCAGCAGCGTCAATGCCGAACTGCCGCAATACAAGCAATACAAGCGCGTGCAGGTCGAAGGCGAAGTCGCCCGGCCAGGGGAATATGTTCTGCCCCCGAATGCAACCGTCGTGGATGCCATCGCGGCAGCCGGCGGCCTGACTCCGCAAGCCTACATTTTCGGGACGGACTTTTCGCGCGAGAGTGTGCGTCGCTCGCAGCAGGAAAATTACGACCGCGCCCTTCGGGACCTGGAAACCGAATTCACCCGCAGCACCTCAACGCAGCGCACGGCCAATGCCGATGAAGCGCAGGCCCAGGCGGCCAAGGCCAGCAATACCACCCGCCTGGTGGAACGGCTGCGGGCAGTCCGCCCGACGGGCCGGATCGTGCTGCAACTGGAACCCGATGCCACGACCCTGCCGCCCCTCACGGTGGAAAGCGGTGATCGACTGTTGATTCCGGCGCGCCCGACCACGGTGGGTGTTTTCGGGAGCGTATTCAACGGCGGCAGCTATCTGCTGACCGAAGGCAGCTCTGTCGAAGACGTACTCAAGTTGGCCGGTGGCCCGACGCGGGGCGCCGACCCAGGCAGCATGTTTGTGTTGCGTGCCAATGGCAGCGTCATCAGCGCCCGGCAATCCAACAGCGGCTGGTTCGGTTTTAATTCTGCGATGTCCGGCCTGCCCGCACTGCCCGGAGACACCGTCTTTGTTCCTGAAGAACTTAACAAGACGACGTTCATCCAGGAGGCGAAGGACTGGACGCAGATCCTGTATCAGTTCGGCCTGGGCGTTGCGGCGCTGCAAACCCTGAAGAACAACTGATGACCGGATTGCCTTCCATGTCTGCAGCAATCTCTTCCACGCAACCGATCGACGGCAGTCCCGACCAGGGCCCCTCCCTCCAGGTTGGCGCAACCTTGCTGGCCCATTGGCGCCTGTTGATCGTCGGCCCGATGGCCGCGGGGGCGCTGGCGCTGGGCGTCACCTACCTGATGGACCCGATCTACACGGCCAAAACCACCTTCCTGCCACCACAACAACAACAAGGTGCAGCGGCGGCAGCCCTGCAATCACTGGGCGCGCTGGCGAGCCTGGCGGGGGGCTCCGGGGCGGTCAAGACGCCCGGGGACCAGTATGTCGCCTTCATGCAGAGCGTAACTGTCGAAGACCGGATCGTTGACAAGTTCAAGCTGATGGAGCCCGCCAAGGCGAAGTACCGGTTCGAAGCGCGCAACTTCCTGAGGAAGTCGGCGCGGATCGAGCTGGGTAAAAAAGATGGCCTGATCAGTGTCGAGGTCGACTCGAAAGACCCGCAATTGGCCGCTGACATCGCCAACCAATACGTGGAGGAACTGCGACACATCACGGCAGGTCTCTCGCTGACCGAAGCGCAGCAACGGCGCGCGTTTTTCGAGGACCAGCTCAAGCAGTCCAAGGAGCAGCTCACACGTGCGCAGCAAGACCTGCAGACGGTGGGTTTCAACCCGGGCGCGCTGAAGACAGAGCCCAGAGCCGCAGCAGACAACTACGCACGGGTCAAGGCGGAGCTCACCGCAGCCGAGGTGCGACTGCAGTCCCTGCGCCGGTCCCTGACCGACAAGGCGCCAGAAGTCCAGCAGCAGTCCGCTGTCATTGGCGCCCTGCGCAGCGAACTCAACCGGCTTGAAGGCAGCAGCAACACCAACGGGACCGACTACATCGGCAAGTACCGAGAATTCAAGTACCAGGAGTCGCTGTTTGAACTGTTCTCCAAGCAGTACGAGTTGGCGCGGCTAGACGAAAGCAGGGAGGGATTCTTGATTCAAGTGATCGACCCTGCCCTAAAGCCAGAATACAAGAGCAAGCCCAAGCGAGCCCAGATCGCGCTGGTGACAGCCTTCGCTACCGGACTGGCGATGTGTGCCTTTTTGCTATTGCGCCAGTCCAGGCGGCTCAAGCCCCAGCCTGAAGCAGGCGTCTGAGGCCAAAAATCGACATGGTAGACTAGGTGTGCTCAAACGTTGAACACACCCCGTGCCGCCCTCCGTCACCAACGAACTCGACTACGCTCTTCTCCAGCAGATCGAGGATCACACTGAAATCAGCCAACGTGCCCTCGCGCGTGGACTCGGTGTCAGCGTCGGCAAGATCAATTACTGCCTGCGCGCGGTGGTAGATCGCGGCTGGGTGAAGGTGAACAACTTCCGACGTGCGGACAACAAGGTCGCATACATGTATCTGTTGACGCCCAGCGGCGCCAAAGCCAAGTTGCGGCTGGCTCGCGACTTCCTGGCCCAAAAGGAAGCGCAGTTTGAGCAGTTGCAGCGCGAGATCGCCCTGCTCCGTTGCGAGTTGTCGCAAAGCGACCCGGCACGGGCCGAAGCGACCTGCATGGACCGCCCCGAGAGTTCTTGATGTTCACCGTCACGATTGCCAACGGCAAGACTTTCACTGCCGCCGAGGGAGAGTCGCTCCTGGACGCGGCCCTGCGTCAGCACATCACGCTGGATTACAGCTGCCGCACGGGCCGCTGCAGCACGTGCCGCAGCCGGGTGAGCCCCGGAACCACCGTTCCGCTGCGCGACGAAACCGGCCTGAGCGCCGCGGAGCAGGCAGAAGGATATGTACTGACCTGCGTCCGCGGTGCCTGCTCGGATGTCCTCCTGGATATCGAAGACCTGGGCGACGTGACATTGCCGGATCCGAAGACAGTGCCTTGTCGTATCCACGCCCTGGACAAGCTGTCGCACGACGTGGTGCGGGTGGTGCTTCGCACACCCCCTGCCACGCCTCTGGCGTTTCTTCCCGGCCAGTACATCGACGTCATCGGAGCCGCGGGACTGCGCCGCAGCTATTCAGTGGCCAACGCACCGCAAGAAGACCATCTCATCGAGCTTCACATCCGCGAGGTGCCCGACGGGCAGATGAGCCAATACTGGTTTCGGGACGCCAAGCTGAATGACCTCCTGCGCCTGCGGGGACCACTCGGTACCTTTTTCCTTCGCGGTTACGCCGACCGCGATCTGATCTTCCTGGCCACGGGTACCGGCATCGCCCCGGTCAAGGCCATGCTCGAGGGGCTGGCCCGGACCGACGCCGCCAGCCAGCCGCGATCCATCAGCGTTTACTGGGGCGGACGTCAGCCTGCCGACCTTTACTGGCGGCCTGAAGAAGATGCCAGGCTGGATGCGCTGCGCCAACGCCTGCGTTTCGTCCCGGTGCTGTCGCGCGCGGGAAGCGATTGGAACGGTGCCCGGGGCCATGTCCAGTCCGCGCTGATGGAACAGACGCCGGACCTTCGCAGCGCCTTGGTCTATGCCTGCGGCTCGGACGCCATGATCCGCGATGCCCAGACCCTGTTGTGCAGCCAGGGCCTGTCGCCCGGAAGCTTCCATTCCGACGCCTTTGTGAGCTCCGGTGCAGCCTGAGCCTTTTGACGATCTCCGATTCCATAGGACTCCCATGAAAGCAGTCATCCTGGCCGGTGGCCTAGGCACGCGCCTCAGCGAAGAGACAGCCCTCCGACCCAAACCGATGGTGGAAATTGGTGGAAAGCCGATCCTGTGGCACATCCTCAAGATGTACTCGCATCACGGCGTAAATGATTTCGTCATCTGCTGTGGCTACAAGGGCTATGTCATCAAGGAGTACTTCGCCAACTACTTTCTGCACATGTCCGACGTCACCTTCGACATGCGCAGCAACCGGATGGAAGTGCATCACAAGCGTGCGGAACCGTGGACGGTGACGCTTGTTGACACAGGCGACGATTCCATGACCGGCGGACGCCTGCGCCGTGTGGCGAACTATGTGCGTGATGAGCAGGCCTTCTGCTTCACCTATGGCGACGGCGTTGGCGACATCGATATCAGCGCCACCATCGAGTTCCACAAGCAACACGGCAAGGCGGCCACGCTGACGGCGACCTATCCGCCCGGCCGATTCGGTGCGCTCGACATCCAGGGAAGACAGGTCAAGGCTTTTAAGGAGAAGCCCAAAGGCGACGGCGCCATGATCAACGGCGGCTTCTTCGTGCTTTCCCCGCGGGTGCTGGACTACATTGACGCTGACAGCAGCATCTGGGAGCAGGAACCGCTGATGGGCCTGGCCCGCGACGGTGAGCTGATGGCCTTCGAGCATGAAGGCTTCTGGCAACCCATGGACACGCTGCGTGACAAGCACCATCTGGAAGAATTGTGGGCGTCCGGGAAGGCACCGTGGAAGCAGTGGGACTGAGCCAAGTGAAAACGACTACCCCTGAATTCTGGCAAGGCAAACGCGTCCTGTTGACCGGCCACACCGGCTTCAAAGGCAGTTGGCTGAGCCTGTGGCTTCAGTCCATGGGCGCCGTTGTTCGAGGCCTGGCATTGCCGGCGCCGACGCAACCCGCACTGTTCAACGTGGCGCGGGTGGCAGAGGGCATGGAGCATCGCACCGCGGACATCCGCGACCTTGCGGCCGTGCAACGTGAATTCAATGACTTTCTTCCCGAGATCCTGATTCACATGGCGGCGCAGCCGCTGGTTCGCCTGTCTTACCAGCAGCCCGTGGAGACCTACGCCACGAATGTGATGGGCACGGTGCATGTGTTGGAAGCGGCCCGCCAGGCAGGCTCTGTCAAGGCCATCGTCAACATCACCACGGACAAGTGCTACGAGAACCGTGAGTGGGTTTGGGGCTATCGCGAAGACGAGCCGATGGGGGGGGCACGACCCCTATTCCAACAGCAAAGGCTGTGCGGAGCTGGTCAGCAGCGCGTACCGCCGGTCTTTCCTCAAAGACGCCGGGATCGCAATGGCCACCGCACGGGCCGGCAACGTGATCGGAGGCGGGGACTGGGCACTGGACCGGCTGTTGCCGGATGTCCTGCGAGCCTTGCAGCAGGGCGAGCCGGTACTCATCCGCAACCCCCACGCGATCCGTCCCTGGCAGCACGTGCTGGAGCCGCTCTCCGGTTATTTGCTGCTGGCCGAGCGTCTCTATACCCATGGACAAACCGATGCGGAAGGCTGGAACTTCGGCCCCCGCGATGAAGATGCCCGGCCGGTCCAGTGGATCGTCGAGCACCTCTGCAACCAGTGGGGGGATGGCGCGGGTTGGACCCTGCAGCCCGGCGAACATCCGCACGAGGCCCATTTCCTGAAGCTGGATATCTCCAAGGCCCGCCAGCGCCTCCAGTGGGCGCCTCGCTGGTCTCTGGAAACTGCCCTCTCCCACATTACCGACTGGCACCAGGCCTGGCTCAAGGGCCAGGACATGCGTGCCTTTTGCCTGAACCAGATCTCCCAGTACCGAGCCAACGCATGAGCACTACCACCGTCCATTTCCAACCGCAGCTGGACAAGCTGCGGAGCCAGATCAGCGAACTGGTCCAGCAATACGCCGACATCGCGTATGCCCCAAAGGCGTTCGTGCCCGGTCAAAGCGCCGTGCCGGTCTCCGGCAAGGTGATCGGCGCCAAGGAACTGCAGTTGATGGTCGAGGCATCGCTGGACGGCTGGCTCACCACCGGCCGCTTCAACGCCCAGTTCGAGCAGAGACTCGCGCAGTTTCTGGGGGTGAAGTACCTGATCACCGTGAACTCCGGCTCCTCTGCCAATCTGGTGGCCTTCTCCACGCTCACCAGCCCCAAGCTGGGTGACCGCGCGATCCGGCAGGGCGACGAAGTGATCGGCGTGGCCGCGGGTTTCCCGACCACCGTCAACCCGATCCTGCAGTTCGGCGCCGTTCCCGTGTTTGTGGACGTCGACCTGGAGACGCACAACATCGACGCCAGCAAGATCGAGGCGGCCATCACACCCAAGACCAAAGCCATCATGCTGGCCCACAGCCTTGGCAACCCGTTCAATCTGGACGTGGTCACGGCTTTGTGCAAGAAGCACAACCTGTGGCTGGTGGAGGACTGCTGTGATGCGCTGGGCGCCACCTACAACGGCCAGCTGGTGGGCACGTTCGGTGACATCGGCACCCTGAGCTTCTACCCCGCCCACCACATCACCATGGGAGAAGGCGGCGCGGTGTTCACCAACAACCCCGAGCTCAAGCTGATCGCCGAGTCCTTCCGTGACTGGGGCCGCGACTGCTATTGCCCGCCCGGTAAGGACAACACCTGCGACAAGCGCTTCTGCTGGACGAAGGAACAGCTCGGCGGCGATCTGCCCGACGGCTACGACCACAAGTACACCTACAGCCATCTGGGCTATAACCTCAAGATCACGGACATGCAGGCCGCCTGTGCATTGGCGCAGATGGACCGTGTTGAGGAGTTCATCGCCAAGCGTCGCGCCAACTTCACCTACCTGAAGAATCGTCTGCAAAGCTGCGCCGAATTTCTGCATCTGCCAGAGGCCACCCCGAAGTCGGAACCGTCGTGGTTCGGGTTTCCGCTCGTGCTCAAGGAGACCAGCGGCATCAAGCGCTCCGACCTGATCAACTTCCTGGAAGAGAACAAGATCGGCACCCGCCTGCTGTTCGCCGGGAATCTGACCAAGCAGCCCTACATGGCCAACCGGAATTTCCGCATCAGCGGTGAGTTGACCAACACGGATGTGGTGATGAACCAGACCTTCTGGCTGGGGAACGTTCCCCGCGCTGGGTCAGGAGCAGCTCGATTACATCGCCGACAAGCTGGAAGAGTTCTTCGGACTGAACTTCTGACCGGGGACGTGATGGAACTGGTGCCCACCCGACTCTCAGGCTGCTTCCAGGTGCGTCCCTTCTTTGCCAAGGACGACCGGGGCACATTCGTCAAGACGTTCCATGCGGAGCGCTTCGAAGAACTGGGCCTGCCCGTGTCGTGGCGCGAGGAGTACTACTCCTCGTCGCGTCAGGGCGTGATACGGGGCATGCACTTCCAGACCCCGCCCCACGACCACGAGAAACTCGTGTATTGCCAACAGGGGCGCGTGCTGGACGTGGTCCTGGATCTGCGCACGCGATCCGCGACCTTCGGTCAGCATCTGGCAATTGAGCTGGACGCGGCTCGGGGCGATGGGCTCATCATCCCCAGGGGAATGGCGCACGGATTCCTGGCGCTCACCCCCGACGTGATCATGGCGTACAAGGTCACCACCACCTACGCGCCAGCCCACGACGCCGGAATCCGATGGGATTCATTCGGGCTCGACTGGGGGATTGCACATCCCATCATCTCGGCTCGCGATGCGGCCCACCCTCATTTCGCGGACTTTCAGTCGCCGTTCTGACCATGAAGCTCTTCATTACAGGGGGAACTGGCTTTGTCGGCTCCCACGTGATCAACCAGGCCCACGCGGCTGACCATACGCTGGTTGGTCCAACGCCGGCCGGGCAGTCAGCCGCGCCTGGCGCTTGATCGCGAGCCGCAGTGGGTGGACCGCGCACTGGATGGCGATTTCACAGCCGAGCTGCACGGATGTGAGGCCGTCATACACCTCGCGTCCCATACGCCGAACCCGCCCTACGCGCCTCTCGATGAATGTCTCTATTGGAACGTTTTCGCCACGGTGCGCCTGTTGCAGCAGGCGGCTGCGCTGGGCATCCGGGACATCCTGGTGGCAGGCACCTGCTTTGAATATGGAGCCGCTGCGGAAGGTCTTGAATACGTTCATCCGGCCACCGACATGCGCCCATCGCTCACTTATCCCATCTCCAAGGCTGCCGCCACTACGGCGTGCCTGGGGCTCGCGCGACATCTGGGCCTGCGCCTGCAGGTGCTCCGCATTTTCCAGGTGTTTGGCGAGGGAGAGGCGGCCACCCGCTTCTGGCCTTCACTGAAGGCCGCCGCACTGGAAGGTCGGGACTTCGCCATGAGTGCTGGCGTCCAGGTGCGGGACTTCATCCCAGTGGAAGAAGTGGCCCGCCAGTTCCTGACAGCACTGGATTTCACCGCTGTGGCGCCAGGACGTCCCGCAGGTGCGAAATGTTGGGGACCGGCCAGGCGCAAACACTGCTGGCCTTCGCAAAGCATTGGTGGGCACACTGGCAGGCCTCTGGCCAACTGGTGCCTGGACAGGTCGGTCTGAGGCCGGGAGAGCTGCCCAGACTGGTGGCCGACGTGAACAGCGTGCACATCGCGTGAGCCCCGTCCTTCGGGCCGCGACCGGTGTTGCCTCACGTCCGGGAGCCCGCTCATGAACGCCGTCAACCAACGCTCCGATCTCAGGTGGGGCTATCTTGCGCAGGCCCTGAACGTCGGCGCGGGCCTGCTGCTGCTTCCGGCGGTGGTGCGCAGCCTGCCTTCGGAGGACGTCGGCATCTGGTTTGTGTTCATCACACTAACCAGCCTCGCTCAGTTACTGGAGCTCGGATTTCTGCCCACGATTGCCCGCAACACGGCTTATTTGTTTGCCGGTGCTCGATCGCTGACGGGACAGGGTGTGCCCACCGACATGCATGCCGCAGGCCAGGTCGACCCTGCCCTGCTGGCCGACCTTACGCAGGCCGCGCGCAGGATCTATCAGTGGGTGGCCCTGATCGGCGGGTTGATGCTGCTGACTGGAGGCAGCCTGTATGTGCTCTCCGTGATGACCCCCACGCAAGACCGCGGCCTGGTGCTCGGGGCGTGGTGGCTCTACGCAGCAGGCAACATCTGCAACTTCTACTATGGCTACGTGAACGGTCTGCTGCAGGGCCGCGGTGACGTGGCAGCCGCCAATCAGGTGGTGATCGTGACCCGTGCCAGCATGCTGGTGGCTGGCATTCTGGCCCTGTCCCTCGGCGGTGGCCTGTTGGGTCTGGGCGCTGCCACCTTCCTGGCGAGCATCTCGGGGACGTTTCGTGGCCATGCGGTTCTTCCGGCGCGGCGCCATTGCGTTACCGGAGCGATCGCGCGAGACCATCCAGCGGACCGTCAAGCTGCTCTGGCACAACGCCAGCCGGCTGGGAGTGGTGCAGTTGGGCGCCTTCCTGATCCAGCGGGCCAACGTGCTGGTGGCATCCAGCTTCCTGGGGGGTCAGTGCGGCAGCCAGCCTCGGATTGACCGTGACCATCCTCATGACGCTCAGCGGGGTCGCTGCCGTGATCCTGCAGGTCCGTATGCCGCGCCTGGCCTCCGCACAGGCCACCCGCGACGTCAACACCCTTGCGTGGTCTCTATGGCGAAATATGGTTGATCGCCTGCGGCGCATTTCTGGCGGGTCTTCTGGTCCTGGTCGTGGCGGGCAACTGGATCCTGCAGAGTTTGCACAGCAAGACCCCTGCTGCTCCCCACGCCGCTACTTTGCCTGCTTGGTGTGATCATGCTGCTGGAGTTGAATCACAGCCTGGCGGCCGGTTACCTGACCACGCGCAACCACGTGCCTTTCGTGCGGGCTGGGCTGCTGTCCGGCGTCCTCATCTCTGCTTGACCAGTCTGGCGCTGGTAAAACCCTTCGGTGTGGCGGGCTTGATTGCTGCACAGGGTGTGGTTCAGCTCGCTTACAACAACTGGAAGTGGCCCCGGGAGGCGAGGCTTGATCTGGGTGTCAGCTGGGTGAACTCCTGACGCAAGGTCTGCATCGCGTACTCGGCCGCCAAGCGCCGCGTGCCGACGGCCCTCAGAACATACGTCCATGAACGATTCCCTTACGCAAGCGGCCCGCAGTGTGGCCGGCATGACGCAGGCACGGGTTCTGATCTCCGCGCCCCAAGTCGAGGGTCAAGGCCGGCCCCGGCTGTCCATTGCCATTCCCACTTACAAGCGATTCGACCTGCTCAGCGAAGCCATCAGCTCCGTGTTGGCGCAGCGCTTCAGTATTCCGATTGAGCTGCTGGTGGTTGACAACGACCCGGACAACGACGCTGAGGCACTGGCGGCGATGCAAGCCTTCGCGGGTCAGCCGTTGACCTACTACAAGAACTTGACCAACGTGGGCATGGTGGCCAACTGGAATTGCTGCATGGCGCTGGCACGCGGCGACTATGTCACCATCCTTCATGACGACGATCTGCTGGAACCGGCCTTTGCCGAGGAGGTGAACCGCCATCTCGGCCCTGGCGGCAGCGTCGGCACTGCCATTGCCTGGCGGCATGGCGTGCTGGACGAGCGGGCGCAGCGCCCGCTCGCCGCAGCGCCTTCCAAGGGGCGTCCGGTGAAGCAGGCGTTGAAGCGGCTGCTCTCGCCGCTGCGCAGCAAGGTCAAGCGGCACTCCGTCTACCATCTGTTTTTTGCCAACCCGTTCGCCGGTACCCTCGGCATCGTCCTGCGACGGGACAAAGCGTTGGCGTTGGGAGGTTTCGATCCCCGGCAGCACCCCATTGCCGACTACGATTTCTGGTGTCGCTGGACGGCCGCTTACGCGCCGCTCCCGATCTGGGCTCGTCCGGTCAGCCTCTACCGCATGCGCCAGAACGAATCGATGCTGCCGCAAACACGTGCCGCATTTGTGAGCGGCTCCCGGCAACTGCGCGAGCGCATGATTGCCAGCGGCGCCGTGCCGCGCTTTTATCGCCACCTTCTGGCCCCGCTCCAGCGCACACAGCAGGCGTCTATCGAAGAGGATTGGCGCGAGGTGGGACAGGCGCCGATGTCCCGCATGATGTCGCTGAAGCTCCGCGTCTGGCGCTGGTTCACCGCGCTGCTGACCGGGGTGCAGGCACGCCGGTCCCGCTCCTCCGGCCAGGGGTCGCTGTCCTCATGAAGATCCTGCTCATCGGTGGCAACGGTTTCATCGGTCTCAATATGGCCGAGGCGTTGGTTCGCCATGGACACGAGGTGCATGTGGCGTCCCGCTCTGGGGCACCGACCACGTTCACCCGCCCGCTGCCGGCCGTGACCGCATTCCATGTCATCCCGTCCATGGCGGTGGAGCCGCTGATGGCGCTGGTGGCGTCTTGTGGAATCGACTGCGTCGTGTCACTGGCCTCCAGCCTCATCCCCCTCCAGCACTGCGGCGGACTTTGAGCGGGAGTTGACACAGACCATCGTGCCGACCTTCCGACTGACCGAACAGCTGGCGCAACGGCGGGTGCGGTTCGTCTACGTTTCCTCCGGTGGTACGGTGTATGGCGCGAGCACGCAAGCCACCCTAGACGAAGACACACCGCTGCGCCCAATCAGCCATTACGGCTACTCCAAGGTCATGGTGGAGCAGTACGTGGCCTTCATGGGACGCACGCAAGGGCTGCAGCAGATGATTCTGCGTCCCTCCAACCCTTTCGGGCCATTTCAGAACCCTCATCGCAAGCAGGGCCTGATCGCCGTGGCGGTGGACAAGATCCTGCACGGCCAGCCCATCGACATCTGGGGCGATGGGTCCGTAGTGCGCGACTACCTGTGGGTGCAGGATCTGGCCGATGCGGTGGCGCGGCTGCTTGCGGTGGAATCGGCCTGGGGACAGACCTTCAACATCGGCGCTGGCGTCGGCCACTCGATCGTCGAACTGCTTGATCTTCTCCAGGAACTGACGGGGATCACCGCCGATATTCGCTATCGTGAAGGGCGTGCGGTGGATGTGCAGCGCATGGTGCTCAACATCTCCAAACTTCGTCGCGCTGTTCCCTTCGAACCTCTGGACCTGCGGCAAGCCTTGAGCCGTTATCTTGACGACCTGCGCGGCTGATGACTCCAAATCCCCTTCTTTCGCTAGCGATTCCCACCTACAACCGCAGCGAGATCCTGCTGGAGAACCTGCGCGCCATGCTGCCGGACCTGGTGGCTCACCAGGTGGCCGTTTTCATCTCCGATGACAGCAGCGACGACCTCACGGCGCAGAAGGTGCGAGCCTTGCAGCAGGAATACCCCCTGTTGACCTATCGCCGGAACGAACCCAGGCACGGCCATGACGCCAACTTCTTCGCCACGGTCTCCATGCCGGACACCGACTACGTCTGGTATCTGGGTGACTCGCTATTCCTGCAGCCCGGCATGCTGGGCACGGCGCTGGAGGCCCTCGCGGCTCACCGTCCCGACCTTTGCTTCGTGAACGCCTACGTGCGTGACGACCACACTCGCGTCATCGAAGGCGAGGATGTTCATGGCTTCCTGCTGGATCGCACCTGGTACCTCACTTTGTCGGGTGCCACGATCTACAGCCGGGGAATCCGCTCGCTCCCCGTGGAAGAGACGCGCAAGGGGTGCTGGAAGAACTTCCCGCAGCTGGGCCTGATTCTGGAGGCGTGTTCCCTCGCCCCCCGCCGACTGCTGTGGCTGGGTCCCACCGGCATCGCCTTCAACCGGAAGAAGTCCAGCTACTGGCTAAAATCGGCTTTCGATGTGTTCGTCAGGGAAACATCGTCGTGTCGTG
>JAJHIY020001145.1:0-33757 GCA_022114975.2 Lampris megalopsis
CACGACACGACGATGTTGACGGGGCAGAAGATGCAGCCCCCTGATTGGTCATCGGTCCCGGAAGGACAGAGAGGCAAAGTAAATATGTGTAGCTATGTGTGTGAGCGAACTCCCACGCCCATGTGGCGTAACGGACAGCGCGCCCGCCCGCCAGCCCAGCGGGCCGCGATCGAGTCCCGCAGGCGGCCGAAAACGGAGCGCCACCCATCAACCAAATATTATAATTATTATTAATTTATTTTTTTATTTTTTTATTTTTTTCGTGTGTGTGTGTGTGTGTGTGTGTGGGGTGGAATGGAGTGGGGAAAGAGGGTGAATACAGAAGGAATCTGATATGGTGAGAGAATGTGGAGGTAGTTTTTACGTAGGGTTTACGGATTATCTGAGTTGCAGGGGGGAGTCCAGATCCGTGGCACTGGCTGGATTAGGGTTGGGTTAGGGTTGGGATTTGGGGTGTCGGTAATTGACTTTATTTGCACTGGCCTACGGTGTCTGAACTAGTCCCCCCCAATGGATAAAGATGGTTGTTGGCGGATGCATGGACATGAGCAAACGGGGGCCGGCGTAATTAACCGTCATCATTGAGGCCTCCCGGTGCGGTCGTCCGGAGCTTGTGTATCCACTGTCTTTCCGCTCTCTTCCTCTGCCCCACGGTCCAGTGATCGTTGTTTTCAAGGCCAGAGATGATGAGGTGGGAGGAGGGGTGCGTTTGGAAGTGTGTGATTAGGGGGGGTACGAAGTTTGCCTACCCTGATGTTGTGTATGTGTTGTGAGAGTCGTGTATGTATAGAGTGTCGGGTTTCCCCAATGTAGTGTTTGTCGCAGAGGGTGCATGTGATGATGTAAACGACGTTTGTGGTGTTGACGGAGAATGAGCCCAAGGTGGGCATAGCTGTGTTGGTGTGTGGGTTGTGGATGTATTTTCTGTTTCTGTAGTGGTGTGCATATTGTAATTGGGGTGTGGGTCTGCGATCGGAGAATTGGGATTTGACCAGTATGTTGTGGAGGCTCTTGTTTTTTCTGTACGCGGATATGATGTTATTGTTGTGGAAAGCCGGGTGCTGGGACTGCAAGCTGGAGAAATTGTTCTTTATGGCACGGTGGAGACCGGTTATTTTGTGTGAAAAGGTGGAGATGAGAGGTATGAAGTGCCGCGGCGGGGTATGGTTGAGGTGTGAGCTAATTGTGGCGGTGGTGTGTTGTGGGCACGAGCTGCCTCTCGCTAACGGGGGGTTGGGAGCCAGACCGTCATTGGGGAGGGGGGAAGAGTTAGGTTCAGGATAAGGACCGGGGGTAGGGTCATGGTTAGGGTTAGGGTGATGGTTAGGGTTAGGGTTATGGTTAGGGTTAGGCTTGGGGTTATGGTTAGGGTTAGGGTTATGGTTAGGATAAGGACAGGGGGTAGGGTCATGGTTAGGGTCAGGGTTATGGTTAGGGTTATGGTTAGGGTGGGGGTGGGGGTGGTTATGGTTAGGGTTATGGTTTAGGGTTAGGGTTATGGTTAGGATAAGGACAGGGGGTAGGGTCATGGTTAGGGTCAGGGTTATGGTTAGGGTTATGGTTAGGGTGGGGTTGGGGGTGGTTAAGATCAGGATGAGGGTGGGAGGGGATGTCAGGGCTGGGGTTTAGAGGATCCAGGCCTTGGTTCAGGTAGGGGGAAGAGGGTGGAGGCAGCTCGGATCTGGGAACCTGGGTTGGCGGGGGCTGGGGCCGATGGGGGGGGTGAGCGAATGGGAACGGGAGGAGCCAAGGTGTTGCTTTTAATGGTGCGGAGGAAGCGTTTGGAGTAGCCTCGTTTACGGAGGCTTTGGAACAGAATATGGGTGGCTGAGTGGAAATCTGAGATGTCTGAGCAAATGCGATGGAAACGGATGAGTTGTGATTTGACTATGCCTTTGAACGTGTGTCTTGGATGGTAACTATATTTGTGTAATAGTGAGTGTGTGTCCGTTGGTTTGAAATAAACTTTGGTCTGGAGTGTTTTCTGTGTGGTGTCGAGTGGCCTGAAATAGACTGTGGTGTCCAGGGAAGTTGATTTGTTCCGGTTCTATGGTGTGTTTGATTTTGATGGAGGGATGATGATTATTGAGAATGTGGATGAAGTCTGAGAATTGTGCCAGGTCGTGTGGCCAGATTCCGAAAATGTCGTCTAAAAACCGGAGGTAGAGGGTGGGTTTTAGGGGGCATTTGTCCAAGGCCTCTCGCTCCCATTCACTCATGTAGAGGTTGGCGTAGGATGGTGCGAATCTCTGGCCCATGGCCGTCCCGGTCACCTGGAGATAATATTGATTATTGAATAGGAAGTCGTTGTTTTTCAGGCACAATTCTAAGAGTTGGAGGATTTCTGCATCCGGTCGTGTGTCGCCGGGGTTGCGAGAAAAAACGGATGAGATGACTTGTAAACCCAGTTGTGTGTTAATATTGGTATACAGGCTATCGACGTCAATTGTGAATAGATACGCGTTGGCGGGGACGGCCATGGAGCGGATGATTTCCAGGAAGTGGTATGTGTCTTTAATGTAGCTGGGGGTGTCGGGTGGAGAGAGGGCCCAAGAAGTGGTCGATGTATTGGCTAATGTGGTAGGTGGCGCTATTGCAGTCCGAGACTATAGGGCGGCCGGGAGGAACCTCAAAGGGAACGGTCCAAGTGTGTGGCTCTTTGTGGATTTTTGGTAGGAGATAAAAATAACGGGGTCGTGGGTTCTGTGGTCCAAATAGATAGTGTTTTTGTTTGGCCGAAATGTAGTTTTTTTTTTGTAGCGATTGATTAATGGTCCGTATTTGAATTTTTGTCTGGGGTTGTATTGTATCGTCCAGGGGTCTATAATAGGTGGTGTTGTTTAGCTGTCTGTTCGCCTCCAGCGAGTATTGTTGTCTGTCCATGATTACAATTTTGCTGCCTTTGTCTGCCGGTTTAATAATGATGTTGGGGTGATGGATTAGTTGTTTGAGCGCTGCGCGTTCGGCCCCCGGTAGGTTGTCTGGGACATCCGCCGGGGGACGGTAGCGGCGTAGAGTCAGTCTATCTTGGAGGATGAGGTGTTGTGTTTCCGGGTCTAAGGTGGTCTTGTCCGGCTCCCAGGTGGGCGGGTGGCTGAATTGTTTGTGTTGTCGTTGTTGGGAGTCGGGGTGGAAATAATTTTTGAGTTTTAATCGCCTGTGGTAATTGTGTAGGTCCCTTTGAAGTTGCTCCCAGTCAAAGTTGGTGGGGCGTGGGATGAAGGTGAGCCCCCTCTCCAAGAGATGGCGTTGTGGTGTGGTGGGAGTGAACAATGTTGCCAGATTACAGATTTGTGATTCTGAATTCCAGACCAGGTCCCGATTGCGGTGTGTGTCCGGTCGTGGTTCTGGGGTATGCTCGTCCCGTGCCCGGTTAGGCTTCAGGCCGACGTTAAATTTAATTGTTTGCACCAGTGTTGGAAGATATTGCGGGCTGTGGATGCTGTCCAGTGGAGGTTATCTTTTTCCGTGGTGAAGGTGTCATGTGGGATTTCTGCCAGGCAGGTAGTTGTGTGGCTATGGTGTTGTTAATAAGTTTCAAATTGTCCTGGTGGGTTGGCGGGAGCCGTGAGGAGTAATTTATAATGGGGAAGTAAATGTCTGCATTTGGGAAGGTGATTTTGGCCCGTCTGTAGAGTGCTCTGAGCTGTTTTATGGAGGTTTGTTTTGCATCCCGGTCCCTGTTGTTGAGGCCAATTGAGAATACCGCGATTTTGGTGTCCGGGTAAATCGGTGCCTTTTCGCATACTTTCAGAAAAGTATACAGCGACGATGTTGGATAACTGTCGAGTTGTATGTCGGGGTTGTGGTGAGGGGGGATCCTGTTGATGTTTGAATCACCAAGGATAATGATGGGTCTACGGGGTTTAAAATTCCAGGCTGTTATTTTAAGGTGCGCTCTGGCTATGTGGTAGGTGGGTCTGAATGGAGATTGGCGGAGGGGGGGTGTGCCCAGCACCCGGGCAAGCGGTGTGGTAGGGGATAGCGGGTGTGTGGGGAGCTGATTGTCTATTTCTGGTGTCGCGGCCCGCGGACCGGGGTGGTCAGGCAGCAAGGTCCCACCATCTGGTTGGGTGGAGGGTTCAGAATGGGCTCTTGTTGCGGCCATATCGACCTTCTGCGTCCCGCTCATCATGGTTGTTTCACCCTTTTCACCCTTTGTTTTTTTGAGATGGCTGGGAGAGGTTTGCTGCCCAACCGAGCCGGTCCGCCCGCCGGGGAGATCTGTGGGGGATAGAGAGAGGGGAAGAATTGAGTCCTCCGTCGTTACGGCCACGTTAGACTCCCTGAGGGGTCCGTCCAAAGTGGTAGTCGCAACGTCCGGGGTGGTGTGTGGTGGCGTTACTGTGTGAAATGGCGCATGGACCTGAGCGCGGCTGTGCCGCAGGGCGGTCAGTGGTTTTAGCGGTCCGCTACGGGGTTGGGTGGTGGGTGCTGGGGTTACTTGAGGTGTTGTGTGTGTTGTGATGGGCAGTGGGACTGAGGAGGGCTGTGACGACTTTTTTGGCTGGTCTGCTGTTTGGCAGGTTGCCGTCGTCTGTGTGAGTGGTGAGTGTCGGTTTGTTGGAGCAATTGATGTGGGGCGGGCGATTTCTTCGGAGAGGGAAGTGCGTGGACCTAGGTAAAGTGAAAGTTTGTATGGGGCCTTTGCCCTCGGTAGGGGTGGAAAGTCCTCCTCTGTCCCCCCTTGGATGGGTGGCCGAGATTGTGTGTTTGTGGTGAGTTTGTGACGAACGCGGGGAGGGGGAGGAGGAGAAGGGGGAGGAGGGGGGGGGGAGGGTTTTGGATCGGCTGGTGCGAGTGTGTGGTGCCGAGATTGTGTATTTGTGGTGCGTGTGCGTCGAACGCGGGGAGGGAGAGGAGGAGGAGGGGGAGGAGGGGGGGGGGAGGGCCATGGATCGGCTGGTACGAGTGTGTGGTGAACGGAGGGAGGAGGAGGAGGAGGGGGTGGGGAGGGTTGTTGGTCGGCCGGTGTGCGACTGTGTGGGTAAATGTCTAAGATGTGCTCTACTGTGTGAATGGTGTCCTGTTTGAGTTTTTGGCCATATTTTTTCCTAGCCCAACCAATAGCAATCCGGAGGGCTAAGGCATCTTTGGGTGTGTCAGTGAAGGTTGCCATAGTGGCCCGGTAATGTTCTTGTAAAATGGCCATGTTGTGTTCCATCCAGGTGATCGTGTTTTCTGCCACTCTGTTTTGTGTGTGTTGTGTGGGAGCTGCCGGTTTGATGAAGGCCGTGAGTTTGTTGACTTGTCTCATCATACCGGGGGGAAATGTTTTCGTGGCTATGGCCTCATCCATGACACGTTTGTGGTATGTGGCCTGAATGAGCCTGTAATACCGTTTGCTGTTGTGTCTCGTTTCTGGGGTCGATGGTTGGATGGGTCTGTAGGTGAGTGGTTGCCGAGATTGCGTGCGTGTGTAAGGGTATCTGGTCCGTATGTGGGGCGATGTGTGCGTGTGCGCGTGTACACGCGCATGTCGTGATCTATATGTTGGGTGTGTGGCGATCGACATGTGCGGCCGTGGATGGAAGCCGTGTGCGTGTGCTCTGTGTGTTGGCTGTCCGTTCATACCTGTTAACTCCAATGCGTCGGTCCGCTCCTGAAAAAAAGAAGAATTAGACTGGTGGCGGGCCCTTACCTCAGCACGCATCGGCCCGGTGTCCCGGTCGCCGTCCCGGGCCTTGCCGCCGCCGAAATCCCGTCCTCCGGCTTTCGTCGAAGCCTCCGACCGCGCGGATGCCTCCGGGCGAGCGGCCCAGCGCGTCTCGGGCCGGGCGAGCGGCCGAGGGAAAGAGTCCCCCACCGTCGTTTTAAAATTAATCATGTTGCGGGTCTGAGAGCCAATCATCCGATCAAAGAAGTGGGAGCACAACCTTAATCGGAAAATTTTTTTCAAAAAAAGAGAGCGATCCCCGAGCGCATTGGAGTTCAAACACCCAACGTTTCGCAACTAGTCGTTGCTTCATCAGAGGTGAACAGGCAGAAAGGACAAGCCAAGGTGTTTATATAGTGTGTGTGGGGACGCGGGAGCCCCCTCCCCCTTCCGGGACAAGCGCGTCCAATCAGCCCGGTGGCAATACCGTTGCGCCAATCTCATACGCCACTTCGTATTTTGAATCTCGACGGGGCAGAAGATGCAGCCCCCTGATTGGTCATCGGTCCCGGAAGGACAGAGAGGCAAAGTAAATATGTGTAGCTATGTGTGTGAGCGAACTCCCACGCCCATGTGGCGTAACGGACAGCGCGCCCGCCCGCCAGCCCAGCGGGCCGCGATCGAGTCCCGCAGGCGGCCGAAAACGGAGCGCCACCCATCAACCAAATATTATAATTATTATTAATTTATTTTTTTATTTTTTTATTTTTTTCGTGTGTGTGTGTGTGTGTGTGGGGTGGAATGGAGTGGGGAAAGAGGGTGAATACAGAAGGAATCTGATATGGTGAGAGAATGTGGAGGTAGTTTTTACGTAGGGTTTACGGATTATCTGAGTTGCAGGGGGGAGTCCAGATCCGTGGCACTGGCTGGATTAGGGTTGGGTTAGGGTTGGGATTTGGGGTGTCGGTAATTGACTTTATTTGCACTGGCCTACGGTGTCTGAACTAGTCCCCCCAATGGATAAAGATGGTTGTTGGCGGATGCATGGACATGAGCAAACGGGGGCCGGCGTAATTAACCGTCATCATTGAGGCCTCCCGGTGCGGTCGTCCGGAGCTTGTGTATCCACTGTCTTTCCGCTCTCTTCCTCTGCCCCACGGTCCAGTGATCGTTGTTTTCAAGGCCAGAGATGATGAGGTGGGAGGAGGGGTGCGTTTGGAAGTGTGTGATTAGGGGGGTACGAAGTTTGCCTACCCTGATGTTGTGTATGTGTTGTGAGAGTCGTGTATGTATAGAGTGTCGGGTTTCCCCAATGTAGTGTTTGTCGCAGAGGGTGCATGTGATGATGTAAACGACGTTTGTGGTGTTGACGGAGAATGAGCCCAAGGTGGGCATAGCTGTGTTGGTGTGTGGGTTGTGGATGTATTTTCTGTTTCTGTAGTGGTGTGCATATTGTAATTGGGGTGTGGGTCTGCGATCGGAGAATTGGGATTTGACCAGTATGTTGTGGAGGCTCTTGTTTTTTCTGTACGCGGATATGATGTTATTGTTGTGGAAAGCCGGGTGCTGGGACTGCAAGCTGGAGAAATTGTTCTTTATGGCACGGTGGAGACCGGTTATTTTGTGTGAAAAGGTGGAGATGAGAGGTATGAAGTGCCGCGGCGGGGTATGGTTGAGGTGTGAGCTAATTGTGGCGGTGGTGTGTTGTGGGCACGAGCTGCCTCTCGCTAACGGGGGGTTGGGAGCCAGACCGTCATTGGGGAGGGGGGAAGAGTTAGGTTCAGGATAAGGACCGGGGGTAGGGTCATGGTTAGGGTTAGGGTGATGGTTAGGGTTAGGGTTATGGTTAGGGTTAGGCTTGGGGTTATGGTTAGGGTTAGGGTTATGGTTAGGATAAGGACAGGGGGTAGGGTCATGGTTAGGGTCAGGGTTATGGTTAGGGTTATGGTTAGGGTGGGGTTGGGGGTGGTTATGGTTAGGGTTATGGTTAGGGTTAGGGTTATGGTTAGGATAAGGACAGGGGGTAGGGTCATGGTTAGGGTCAGGGTTATGGTTAGGGTTATGGTTAGGGTGGGGTTGGGGGTGGTTAAGATCAGGATGAGGGTGGGAGGGGATGTCAGGGCTGGGGTTTAGAGGATCCAGGCCTTGGTTCAGGTAGGGGGAAGAGGGTGGAGGCAGCTCGGATCTGGGAACCTGGGCTGGCGGGGGCTGGGGCCGATGGGGGGGTGAGCGAATGGGAACGGGAGGAGCCAAGGTGTTGCTTTTAATGGTGCGGAGGAAGCGTTTGGAGTAGCCTCGTTTACGGAGGCTTTGGAACAGAATATGGGTGGCTGAGTGGAAATCTGAGATGTCTGAGCAAATGCGATGGAAACGGATGAGTTGTGATTTGACTATGCCTTTGAACGTGTGTCTTGGATGGTAACTATATTTGTGTAATAGTGAGTGTGTGTCCGTTGGTTTGAAATAAACTTTGGTCTGGAGTGTTTTCTGTGTGGTGTCGAGTGGCCTGAAATAGACTGTGGTGTCCAGGAAGTTGATTTGTTCCGGTTCTATGGTGTGTTTGATTTTGATGGAGGGATGATGATTATTGAGAATGTGGATGAAGTCTGAGAATTGTGCCAGGTCGTGTGGCCAGATTCCGAAAATGTCGTCTAAAAACCGGAGGTAGAGGGTGGGTTTTAGGGGGCATTTGTCCAAGGCCTCTCGCTCCCATTCACTCATGTAGAGGTTGGCGTAGGATGGTGCGAATCTCTGGCCCATGGCCGTCCCGGTCACCTGGAGATAATATTGATTATTGAATAGGAAGTCGTTGTTTTTCAGGCACAATTCTAAGAGTTGGAGGATTTCTGCATCCGGTCGTGTGTCGTCCGGGTTGCGAGAAAAAACGGATGAGATGACTTGTAAACCCAGTTGTGTGTTAATATTGGTATACAGGCTATCGACGTCAATTGTGAATAGATACGCGTTGGCGGGGACGGCCATGGAGCGGATGATTTCCAGGAAGTGGTATGTGTCTTTAATGTAGCTGGGGTGTCGGGTGGAGAGAGGGCCCAAGAAGTGGTCGATGTATTGGCTAATGTGGTAGGTGGCGCTATTGCAGTCCGAGACTATAGGGCGGCCGGGAGGAACCTCAAAGGGAACGGTCCAAGTGTGTGGCTCTTTGTGGATTTTTGGTAGGAGATAAAAATAACGGGGTCGTGGGTTCTGTGGTCCAAATAGATAGTGTTTTTGTTTGGCCGAAATGTATTTTTTGTTATGTAGCGATTGAATAATGGTCCGTATTTGAATTTGGGTCTGGGGTTGTATTGTATCGTCCAGGGGTCTATAATAGGTGGTGTTGTTTAGCTGTCTGTTCGCCTCCAGCGAGTATTGTTGTCTGTCCATGATTACAATTTTGCTGCCTTTGTCTGCCGGTTTAATAATGATGTTGGGGTGATGGATTAGTTGTTTGAGCGCTGCGCGTTCGGCCCCCGGTAGGTTGTCTGGGACATCCGCCGGGGGACGGTAGCGGCGTAGAGTCAGTCTATCTTGGAGGATGAGGTGTTGTGTTTCCGGGTCTAAGGTGGTCTTGTCCGGCTCCCAGGTGGACGGGTGGCTGAATTGTTTGTGTTGTCGTTGTTGGGAGTCGGGGTGGAAATAATTTTTGAGTTTTAATCGCCTGTGGTAATTGTGTAGGTCCCTTTGAAGTTGCTCCCAGTCAAAGTTGGTGGGGCGTGGGATGAAGGTGAGCCCCCTCTCCAAGAGATGGCGTTGTGGTGTGGTGGGAGTGAACAATGTTGCCAGATTACAGATTTGTGATTCTGAATTCCAGACCAGGTCCCGATTGCGGTGTGTGTCCGGTCGTGGTTCTGGGGTATGCTCGTCCCGTGCCCGGTTAGGCTTCAGGCCGACGTTAAATTTAATTGTTTGCACCAGTGTTGGAAGATATTGCGGGCTGTGGATGCTGTCCAGTGGAGGTTATCTTTTTCCGTGGTGAAGGTGTCATGTGGGATTTCTGCCAGGCAGGGGAGGTGTGTGGCTATGGTGTTGTTAATAAGTTTCAAATTGTCCTGGTGGGTTGGCGGGAGCCGTGAGGAGTAATTTATAATGGGGAAGTAAATGTCTGCATTTGGGAAGGTGATTTTGGCCCGTCTGTAAAGTGCTCTGAGCTGTTTTATGGAGGTTTGTTTTGCATCCCGGTCCCTGTTGTTGAGGCCAATTGAGAATACCGCGATTTTGGTGTCCGGGTAAATCGGTGCCTTTTCGCATACTTTCAGAAAAGTATACAGCGTGGCTCCCGGATAACTGTCGAGTTGTATGTCGGGGTTGTGGTGAGGGGGGATCCTGTTGATGTTTGAATCACCAAGGATAATGATGGGTCTACGGGGTTTAAAATTCCAGGCTGTTATTTTAAGGTGCGCTCTGGCTATGTGGTAGGTGGGTCTGAATGGAGATTGGCGGAGGGGGGGTGTGCCCAGCACCCGGGCAAGCGGTGTGGTAGGGGATAGCGGGTGTGTGGGGAGCTGATTGTCTATTTCTGGTGTCGCGGCCCGCGGACCGGGGTGGTCAGGCAGCAAGGTCCCACCATCTGGTTGGGTGGAGGGTTCAGAATGGGCTCTTGTTGCGGCCATATCGACCTTCTGCGTCCCGCTCATCATGGTTGTTTCACCCTTTTCACCCTTTGTTTTTTTGAGATGGCTGGGAGAGGTTTGCTGCCCAACCGAGCCGGTCCGCCCGCCGGGGAGATCTGTGGGGGATAGAGAGAGGGGAAGAATTGAGTCCTCCGTCGTTACGGCCACGTTAGACTCCCTGAGGGGTCCGTCCAAAGTGGTAGTCGCAACGTCCGGGGTGGTGTGTGGTGGCGTTACTGTGTGAAATGGCGCATGGACCTGAGCGCGGCTGTGCCGCAGGGCGGTCAGTGGTTTTAGCGGTCCGCTACGGGGTTGGGTGGTGGGTGCTGGGGTTACTTGAGGTGTTGTGTGTGTTGTGATGGGCAGTGGGACTGAGGAGGGCTGTGACGACTTTTTTGGCTGGTCTGCTGTTTGGCAGGTTGCCGTCGTCTGTGTGAGTGGTGAGTGTCGGTTTGTTGGAGCAATTGATGTGGGGCGGGCGATTTCTTCGGAGAGGGAAGTGCGTGGACCTAGGTAAAGTGAAAGTTTGTATGGGGCCTTTGCCCTCGGTAGGGGTGGAAAGTCCTCCTCTGTCCCCCCTTGGATGGGTGGCCGAGATTGTGTGTTTGTGGTGAGTTTGTGACGAACGCGGGGAGGGGGAGGAGGAGAAGGGGGAGGAGGGGGGGGGGAGGGTTTTGGATCGGCTGGTGCGAGTGTGTGGTGCCGAGATTGTGTATTTGGGGTGCGTGGGGGTCGAACGCGGGGAGGGAGAGGAGGAGGAGGGGGAGGAGGGGGGGGGGAGGGCCATGGATCGGCTGGTACGAGTGTGTGGTGAACGGAGGGAGGAGGAGGAGGAGGGGGTGGGGAGGGTTGTTGGTCGGCCGGTGTGCGACTGTGTGGGTAAATGTCTAAGATGTGCTCTACTGTGTGAATGGTGTCCTGTTTGAGTTTTTGGCCATATTTTTTCCTAGCCCAACCAATAGCAATCCGGAGGGCTAAGGCATCTTTGGGTGTGTCAGTGAAGGTTGCCATAGTGGCCCGGTAATGTTCTTGTAAAATGGCCATGTTGTGTTCCATCCAGGTGATCGTGTTTTCTGCCACTCTGTTTTGTGTGTGTTGTGTGGGAGCTGCCGGTTTGATGAAGGCCGTGAGTTTGTTGACTTGTCTCATCATACCGGGGGGAAATGTTTTCGTGGCTATGGCCTCATCCATGACACGTTTGTGGTATGTGGCCTGAATGAGCCTGTAATACCGTTTGCTGTTGTGTCTCGTTTCTGGGGTCGATGGTTGGATGGGTCTGTAGGTGAGTGGTTGCCGAGATTGCGTGCGTGTGTAAGGGTATCTGGTCCGTATGTGGGGCGATGTGTGCGTGTGCGCGTGTACACGCGCATGTCGTGATCTATATGTTGGGTGTGTGGCGATCGACATGTGCGGCCGTGGATGGAAGCCGTGTGCGTGTGCTCTGTGTGTTGGCTGTCCGTTCATACCTGTTAACTCCAATGCGTCGGTCCGCTCCTGAAAAAAAGAAGAATTAGACTGGTGGCGGGCCCTTACCTCAGCACGCATCGGCCCGGTGTCCCGGTCGCCGTCCCGGGCCTTGCCGCCGCCGAAATCCCGTCCTCCGGCTTTCGTCGAAGCCTCCGACCGCGCGGATGCCTCCGGGCGAGCGGCCCAGCGCGTCTCGGGCCGGGCGAGCGGCCGAGGGAAAGAGTCCCCCACCGTCGTTTTAAAATTAATCATGTTGCGGGTCTGAGAGCCAATCATCCGATCAAAGAAGTGGGAGCACAACCTTAATCGGAAAATTTTTTTCAAAAAAAGAGAGCGATCCCCGAGCGCATTGGAGTTCAAACACCCAACGTTTCGCAACTAGTCGTTGCTTCATCAGAGGTGAACAGGCAGAAAGGACAAGCCAAGGTGTTTATATAGTGTGTGTGGGGACGCGGGAGCCCCCTCCCCCTTCCGGGACAAGCGCGTCCAATCAGCCCGGTGGCAATACCGTTGCGCCAATCTCATACGCCACTTCGTATTTTGAATCTCGACGGGGCAGAAGATGCAGCCCCCTGATTGGTCATCGGTCCCGGAAGGACAGAGAGGCAAAGTAAATATGTGTAGCTATGTGTGTGAGCGAACTCCCACGCCCATGTGGCGTAACGGACAGCGCGCCCGCCCGCCAGCCCAGCGGGCCGCGATCGAGTCCCGCAGGCGGCCGAAAACGGAGCGCCACCCATCAACCAAATATTATAATTATTATTAATTTATTTTTTTATTTTTTTATTTTTTTCGTGTGTGTGTGTGTGTGTGTGGGGTGGAATGGAGTGGGGAAAGAGGGTGAATACAGAAGGAATCTGATATGGTGAGAGAATGTGGAGGTAGTTTTTACGTAGGGTTTACGGATTATCTGAGTTGCAGGGGGGAGTCCAGATCCGTGGCACTGGCTGGATTAGGGTTGGGTTAGGGTTGGGATTTGGGGTGTCGGTAATTGACTTTATTTGCACTGGCCTACGGTGTCTGAACTAGTCCCCCCAATGGATAAAGATGGTTGTTGGCGGATGCATGGACATGAGCAAACGGGGGCCGGCGTAATTAACCGTCATCATTGAGGCCTCCCGGTGCGGTCGTCCGGAGCTTGTGTATCCACTGTCTTTCCGCTCTCTTCCTCTGCCCCACGGTCCAGTGATCGTTGTTTTCAAGGCCAGAGATGATGAGGTGGGAGGAGGGGTGCGTTTGGAAGTGTGTGATTAGGGGGGTACGAAGTTTGCCTACCCTGATGTTGTGTATGTGTTGTGAGAGTCGTGTATGTATAGAGTGTCGGGTTTCCCCAATGTAGTGTTTGTCGCAGAGGGTGCATGTGATGATGTAAACGACGTTTGTGGTGTTGACGGAGAATGAGCCCAAGGTGGGCATAGCTGTGTTGGTGTGTGGGTTGTGGATGTATTTTCTGTTTCTGTAGTGGTGTGCATATTGTAATTGGGGTGTGGGTCTGCGATCGGAGAATTGGGATTTGACCAGTATGTTGTGGAGGCTCTTGTTTTTTCTGTACGCGGATATGATGTTATTGTTGTGGAAAGCCGGGTGCTGGGACTGCAAGCTGGAGAAATTGTTCTTTATGGCACGGTGGAGACCGGTTATTTTGTGTGAAAAGGTGGAGATGAGAGGTATGAAGTGCCGCGGCGGGGTATGGTTGAGGTGTGAGCTAATTGTGGCGGTGGTGTGTTGTGGGCACGAGCTGCCTCTCGCTAACGGGGGGTTGGGAGCCAGACCGTCATTGGGGAGGGGGGAAGAGTTAGGTTCAGGATAAGGACCGGGGGTAGGGTCATGGTTAGGGTTAGGGTGATGGTTAGGGTTAGGGTTATGGTTAGGGTTAGGCTTGGGGTTATGGTTAGGGTTAGGGTTATGGTTAGGATAAGGACAGGGGGTAGGGTCATGGTTAGGGTCAGGGTTATGGTTAGGGTTATGGTTAGGGTGGGGTTGGGGGTGGTTATGGTTAGGGTTATGGTTAGGGTTAGGGTTATGGTTAGGATAAGGACAGGGGGTAGGGTCATGGTTAGGGTCAGGGTTATGGTTAGGGTTATGGTTAGGGTGGGGTTGGGGGTGGTTAAGATCAGGATGAGGGTGGGAGGGGATGTCAGGGCTGGGGTTTAGAGGATCCAGGCCTTGGTTCAGGTAGGGGGAAGAGGGTGGAGGCAGCTCGGATCTGGGAACCTGGGCTGGCGGGGGCTGGGGCCGATGGGGGGGTGAGCGAATGGGAACGGGAGGAGCCAAGGTGTTGCTTTTAATGGTGCGGAGGAAGCGTTTGGAGTAGCCTCGTTTACGGAGGCTTTGGAACAGAATATGGGTGGCTGAGTGGAAATCTGAGATGTCTGAGCAAATGCGATGGAAACGGATGAGTTGTGATTTGACTATGCCTTTGAACGTGTGTCTTGGATGGTAACTATATTTGTGTAATAGTGAGTGTGTGTCCGTTGGTTTGAAATAAACTTTGGTCTGGAGTGTTTTCTGTGTGGTGTCGAGTGGCCTGAAATAGACTGTGGTGTCCAGGAAGTTGATTTGTTCCGGTTCTATGGTGTGTTTGATTTTGATGGAGGGATGATGATTATTGAGAATGTGGATGAAGTCTGAGAATTGTGCCAGGTCGTGTGGCCAGATTCCGAAAATGTCGTCTAAAAACCGGAGGTAGAGGGTGGGTTTTAGGGGGCATTTGTCCAAGGCCTCTCGCTCCCATTCACTCATGTAGAGGTTGGCGTAGGATGGTGCGAATCTCTGGCCCATGGCCGTCCCGGTCACCTGGAGATAATATTGATTATTGAATAGGAAGTCGTTGTTTTTCAGGCACAATTCTAAGAGTTGGAGGATTTCTGCATCCGGTCGTGTGTCGTCCGGGTTGCGAGAAAAAACGGATGAGATGACTTGTAAACCCAGTTGTGTGTTAATATTGGTATACAGGCTATCGACGTCAATTGTGAATAGATACGCGTTGGCGGGGACGGCCATGGAGCGGATGATTTCCAGGAAGTGGTATGTGTCTTTAATGTAGCTGGGGTGTCGGGTGGAGAGAGGGCCCAAGAAGTGGTCGATGTATTGGCTAATGTGGTAGGTGGCGCTATTGCAGTCCGAGACTATAGGGCGGCCGGGAGGAACCTCAAAGGGAACGGTCCAAGTGTGTGGCTCTTTGTGGATTTTTGGTAGGAGATAAAAATAACGGGGTCGTGGGTTCTGTGGTCCAAATAGATAGTGTTTTTGTTTGGCCGAAATGTATTTTTTGTTATGTAGCGATTGAATAATGGTCCGTATTTGAATTTGGGTCTGGGGTTGTATTGTATCGTCCAGGGGTCTATAATAGGTGGTGTTGTTTAGCTGTCTGTTCGCCTCCAGCGAGTATTGTTGTCTGTCCATGATTACAATTTTGCTGCCTTTGTCTGCCGGTTTAATAATGATGTTGGGGTGATGGATTAGTTGTTTGAGCGCTGCGCGTTCGGCCCCCGGTAGGTTGTCTGGGACATCCGCCGGGGGACGGTAGCGGCGTAGAGTCAGTCTATCTTGGAGGATGAGGTGTTGTGTTTCCGGGTCTAAGGTGGTCTTGTCCGGCTCCCAGGTGGACGGGTGGCTGAATTGTTTGTGTTGTCGTTGTTGGGAGTCGGGGTGGAAATAATTTTTGAGTTTTAATCGCCTGTGGTAATTGTGTAGGTCCCTTTGAAGTTGCTCCCAGTCAAAGTTGGTGGGGCGTGGGATGAAGGTGAGCCCCCTCTCCAAGAGATGGCGTTGTGGTGTGGTGGGAGTGAACAATGTTGCCAGATTACAGATTTGTGATTCTGAATTCCAGACCAGGTCCCGATTGCGGTGTGTGTCCGGTCGTGGTTCTGGGGTATGCTCGTCCCGTGCCCGGTTAGGCTTCAGGCCGACGTTAAATTTAATTGTTTGCACCAGTGTTGGAAGATATTGCGGGCTGTGGATGCTGTCCAGTGGAGGTTATCTTTTTCCGTGGTGAAGGTGTCATGTGGGATTTCTGCCAGGCAGGGGAGGTGTGTGGCTATGGTGTTGTTAATAAGTTTCAAATTGTCCTGGTGGGTTGGCGGGAGCCGTGAGGAGTAATTTATAATGGGGAAGTAAATGTCTGCATTTGGGAAGGTGATTTTGGCCCGTCTGTAAAGTGCTCTGAGCTGTTTTATGGAGGTTTGTTTTGCATCCCGGTCCCTGTTGTTGAGGCCAATTGAGAATACCGCGATTTTGGTGTCCGGGTAAATCGGTGCCTTTTCGCATACTTTCAGAAAAGTATACAGCGTGGCTCCCGGATAACTGTCGAGTTGTATGTCGGGGTTGTGGTGAGGGGGGATCCTGTTGATGTTTGAATCACCAAGGATAATGATGGGTCTACGGGGTTTAAAATTCCAGGCTGTTATTTTAAGGTGCGCTCTGGCTATGTGGTAGGTGGGTCTGAATGGAGATTGGCGGAGGGGGGGTGTGCCCAGCACCCGGGCAAGCGGTGTGGTAGGGGATAGCGGGTGTGTGGGGAGCTGATTGTCTATTTCTGGTGTCGCGGCCCGCGGACCGGGGTGGTCAGGCAGCAAGGTCCCACCATCTGGTTGGGTGGAGGGTTCAGAATGGGCTCTTGTTGCGGCCATATCGACCTTCTGCGTCCCGCTCATCATGGTTGTTTCACCCTTTTCACCCTTTGTTTTTTTGAGATGGCTGGGAGAGGTTTGCTGCCCAACCGAGCCGGTCCGCCCGCCGGGGAGATCTGTGGGGGATAGAGAGAGGGGAAGAATTGAGTCCTCCGTCGTTACGGCCACGTTAGACTCCCTGAGGGGTCCGTCCAAAGTGGTAGTCGCAACGTCCGGGGTGGTGTGTGGTGGCGTTACTGTGTGAAATGGCGCATGGACCTGAGCGCGGCTGTGCCGCAGGGCGGTCAGTGGTTTTAGCGGTCCGCTACGGGGTTGGGTGGTGGGTGCTGGGGTTACTTGAGGTGTTGTGTGTGTTGTGATGGGCAGTGGGACTGAGGAGGGCTGTGACGACTTTTTTGGCTGGTCTGCTGTTTGGCAGGTTGCCGTCGTCTGTGTGAGTGGTGAGTGTCGGTTTGTTGGAGCAATTGATGTGGGGCGGGCGATTTCTTCGGAGAGGGAAGTGCGTGGACCTAGGTAAAGTGAAAGTTTGTATGGGGCCTTTGCCCTCGGTAGGGGTGGAAAGTCCTCCTCTGTCCCCCCTTGGATGGGTGGCCGAGATTGTGTGTTTGTGGTGAGTTTGTGACGAACGCGGGGAGGGGGAGGAGGAGAAGGGGGAGGAGGGGGGGGGGAGGGTTTTGGATCGGCTGGTGCGAGTGTGTGGTGCCGAGATTGTGTATTTGTGGTGCGTGTGCGTCGAACGCGGGGAGGGAGAGGAGGAGGAGGGGGAGGAGGGGGGGGGGAGGGCCATGGATCGGCTGGTACGAGTGTGTGGTGAACGGAGGGAGGAGGAGGAGGAGGGGGTGGGGAGGGTTGTTGGTCGGCCGGTGTGCGACTGTGTGGGTGAATGTCTAAGATGTGCTCTACTGTGTGAATGGTGTCCTGTTTGAGTTTTTGGCCATATTTTTTCCTAGCCCAACCAATAGCAATCCGGAGGGCTAAGGCATCTTTGGGTGTGTCAGTGAAGGTTGCCATAGTGGCCCGGTAATGTTCTTGTAAAATGGCCATGTTGTGTTCCATCCAGGTGATCGTGTTTTCTGCCACTCTGTTTTGTGTGTGTTGTGTGGGAGCTGCCGGTTTGATGAAGGCCGTGAGTTTGTTGACTTGTCTCATCATACCGGGGGGAAATGTTTTCGTGGCTATGGCCTCATCCATGACACGTTTGTGGTATGTGGCCTGAATGAGCCTGTAATACCGTTTGCTGTTGTGTCTCGTTTCTGGGGTCGATGGTTGGATGGGTCTGTAGGTGAGTGGTTGCCGAGATTGCGTGCGTGTGTAAGGGTATCTGGTCCGTATGTGGGGCGATGTGTGCGTGTGCGCGTGTACACGCGCATGTCGTGATCTATATGTTGGGTGTGTGGCGATCGACATGTGCGGCCGTGGATGGAAGCCGTGTGCGTGTGCTCTGTGTGTTGGCTGTCCGTTCATACCTGTTAACTCCAATGCGTCGGTCCGCTCCTGAAAAAAAGAAGAATTAGACTGGTGGCGGGCCCTTACCTCAGCACGCATCGGCCCGGTGTCCCGGTCGCCGTCCCGGGCCTTGCCGCCGCCGAAATCCCGTCCTCCGGCTTTCGTCGAAGCCTCCGACCGCGCGGATGCCTCCGGGCGAGCGGCCCAGCGCGTCTCGGGCCGGGCGAGCGGCCGAGGGAAAGAGTCCCCCACCGTCGTTTTAAAATTAATCATGTTGCGGGTCTGAGAGCCAATCATCCGATCAAAGAAGTGGGAGCACAACCTTAATCGGAAAATTTTTTTCAAAAAAAGAGAGCGATCCCCGAGCGCATTGGAGTTCAAACACCCAACGTTTCGCAACTAGTCGTTGCTTCATCAGAGGTGAACAGGCAGAAAGGACAAGCCAAGGTGTTTATATAGTGTGTGTGGGGACGCGGGAGCCCCCTCCCCCTTCCGGGACAAGCGCGTCCAATCAGCCCGGTGGCAATACCGTTGCGCCAATCTCATACGCCACTTCGTATTTTGAATCTCGACGGGGCAGAAGATGCAGCCCCCTGATTGGTCATCGGTCCCGGAAGGACAGAGAGGCAAAGTAAATATGTGTAGCTATGTGTGTGAGCGAACTCCCACGCCCATGTGGCGTAACGGACAGCGCGCCCGCCCGCCAGCCCAGCGGGCCGCGATCGAGTCCCGCAGGCGGCCGAAAACGGAGCGCCACCCATCAACCAAATATTACAATTATTATTAATTTATTTTTTTATTTTTTTATTTTTTTCGTGTGTGTGTGTGTGTGTGTGGGGTGGAATGGAGTGGGGAAAGAGGGTGAATACAGAAGGAATCTGATATGGTGAGAGAATGTGGAGGTAGTTTTTACGTAGGGTTTACGGATTATCTGAGTTGCAGGGGGGAGTCCAGATCCGTGGCACTGGCTGGATTAGGGTTGGGTTAGGGTTGGGATTTGGGGTGTCGGTAATTGACTTTATTTGCACTGGCCTACGGTGTCTGAACTAGTCCCCCCAATGGATAAAGATGGTTGTTGGCGGATGCATGGACATGAGCAAACGGGGGCCGGCGTATTTAACCGTCATCATTGAGGCCTCCCGGTGCGGTCGTCCGGAGCTTGTGTATCCACTGTTTTTCCGCTCTCTTCCTCTGCCCCACGGTCCAGTGATCGTTGTTTTCAAGGCCAGAGATGATGAGGTGGGAGGAGGGGTGCGTTTGGAAGTGTGTGATTAGGGGGGTACGAAGTTTGCCTACCCTGATGTTGTGTATGTGTTGTGAGAGTCGTGTATGTATAGAGTGTCGGGTTTCCCCAATGTAGTGTTTGTCGCAGAGGGTGCATGTGATGATGTAAACGACGTTTGTGGTGTTGACGGAGAATGAGCCCAAGGTGGGCATAGCTGTGTTGGTGTGTGGGTTGTGGATGTATTTTCTGTTTCTGTAGTGGTGTGCATATTGTAATTGGGGTGTGGGTCTGCGATCGGAGAATTGGGATTTGACCAGTATGTTGTGGAGGCTCTTGTTTTTTCTGTACGCGGATATGATGTTATTGTTGTGGAAAGCCGGGTGCTGGGACTGCAAGCTGGAGAAATTGTTCTTTATGGCACGGTGGAGACCGGTTATTTTGTGTGAAAAGGTGGAGATGAGAGGTATGAAGTGCCGCGGCGGGGTATGGTTGAGGTGTGAGCTAATTGTGGCGGTGGTGTGTTGTGGGCACGAGCTGCCTCTCGCTAACGGGGGGTTGGGAGCCAGACCGTCATTGGGGAGGGGGGAAGAGTTAGGTTCAGGATAAGGACCGGGGGTAGGGTCATGGTTAGGATTAGGGTGATGGTTAGGGTTAGGGTTATGGTTAGGGTTAGGCTTGGGGTTATGGTTAGGGTTAGGGTTATGGTTAGGATAAGGACAGGGGGTAGGGTCATGGTTAGGGTCAGGGTTATGGTTAGGGTTATGGTTAGGGTGGGGTTGGGGGTGGTTATGGTTAGGGTTATGGTTAGGGTTAGGGTTATGGTTAGGATAAGGACAGGGGGTAGGGTCATGGTTAGGGTCAGGGTTATGGTTAGGGTTATGGTTAGGGTGGGGTTGGGGGTGGTTAAGATCAGGATGAGGGTGGGAGGGGATGTCAGGGCTGGGGTTTAGAGGATCCAGGCCTTGGTTCAGGTAGGGGGAAGAGGGTGGAGGCAGCTCGGATCTGGGAACCTGGGCTGGCGGGGGCTGGGGCCGATGGGGGGGTGAGCGAATGGGAACGGGAGGAGCCAAGGTGTTGCTTTTAATGGTGCGGAGGAAGCGTTTGGAGTAGCCTCGTTTACGGAGGCTTTGGAACAGAATATGGGTGGCTGAGTGGAAATCTGAGATGTCTGAGCAAATGCGATGGAAACGGATGAGTTGTGATTTGACTATGCCTTTGAACGTGTGTCTTGGATGGTAACTATATTTGTGTAATAGTGAGTGTGTGTCCGTTGGTTTGAAATAAACTTTGGTCTGGAGTGTTTTCTGTGTGGTGTCGAGTGGCCTGAAATAGACTGTGGTGTCCAGAAAGTTGATTTGTTCCGGTTCTATGGTGTGTTTGATTTTGATGGAGGGATGATGATTATTGAGAATGTGGATGAAGTCTGAGAATTGTGCCAGGTCGTGTGGCCAGATTCCGAAAATGTCGTCTAAAAACCGAAGGTAGAGGGTGGGTTTTAGGGGGCATTTGTCCAAGGCCTCTCGCTCCCATTCACTCATGTAGAGGTTGGCGTAGGATGGTGCGAATCTCTGGCCCATGGCCGTCCCGGTCACCTGGAGATAATATTGATTATTGAATAGGAAGTCGTTGTTTTTCAGGCACAATTCTAAGAGTTGGAGGATTTCTGCATCCGGTCGTGTGTCGTCCGGGTTGCGAGAAAACACGGATGAGATGACTTGTAAACCCAGTTGTGTGTTAATATTGGTATACAGGCTATCGACGTCAATTGTGAATAGATACGCGTTGGCGGGGACGGCCATGGAGCGGATGATTTCCAGGAAGTGGTATGTGTCTTTAATGTAGCTGGGGTGTCGGGTGGAGAGAGGGCCCAAGAAGTGGTCGATGTATTGGCTAATGTGGTAGGTGGCGCTATTGCAGTCCGAGACTATAGGGCGGCCGGGAGGAACCTCAAAGGGAACGGTCCAAGTGTGTGGCTCTTTGTGGATTTTTGGTAGGAGATAAAAATAACGGGGTCGTGGGTTCTGTGGTCCAAATAGATAGTGTTTTTGTTTGGCCGAAATGTATTTTTTGTTATGTAGCGATTGAATAATGGTCCGTATTTGAATTTGGGTCTGGGGTTGTATTGTATCGTCCAGGGGTCTATAATAGGTGGTGTTGTTTAGCTGTCTGTTCGCCTCCAGCGAGTATTGTTGTCTGTCCATGATTACAATTTTGCTGCCTTTGTCTGCCGGTTTAATAATGATGTTGGGGTGATGGATTAGTTGTTTGAGCGCTGCGCGTTCGGCCCCCGGTAGGTTGTCTGGGACATCCGCCGGGGGACGGTAGCGGCGTAGAGTCAGTCTATCTTGGAGGATGAGGTGTTGTGTTTCCGGGTCTAAGGTGGTCTTGTCCGGCTCCCAGGTGGACGGGTGGCTGAATTGTTTGTGTTGTCGTTGTTGGGAGTCGGGGTGGAAATAATTTTTGAGTTTTAATCGCCTGTGGTAATTGTGTAGGTCCCTTTGAAGTTGCTCCCAGTCAAAGTTGGTGGGGCGTGGGATGAAGGTGAGCCCCCTCTCCAAGAGATGGCGTTGTGGTGTGGTGGGAGTGAACAATGTTGCCAGATTACAGATTTGTGATTCTGAATTCCAGACCAGGTCCCGATTGCGGTGTGTGTCCGGTCGTGGTTCTGGGGTATGCTCGTCCCGTGCCCGGTTAGGCTTCAGGCCGACGTTAAATTTAATTGTTTGCACCAGTGTTGGAAGATATTGCGGGCTGTGGATGCTGTCCAGTGGAGGTTATCTTTTTCCGTGGTGAAGGTGTCATGTGGGATTTCTGCCAGGCAGGGGAGTTGTGTGGCTATGGTGTTGTTAATAAGTTTCAAATTGTCCTGGTGGTTTGGCGGGAGCCGTGAGGAGTAATTTATAATGGGGAAGTAAATGTCTGCATTTGGGAAGGTGATTTTGGCCCGTCTGTAGAGTGCTCTGAGCTGTTTTATGGAGGTTTGTTTTGCATCCCGGTCCCTGTTGTTGAGGCCAATTGAGAATACCGCGATTTTGGTGTCCGGGTAAATCGGTGCCTTTTCGCATACTTTCAGAAAAGTATACAGCGTGGCTCCCGGATAACTGTCGAGTTGTATGTCGGGGTTGTGGTGAGGGGGGATCCTATTGATGTTTGAATCACCAAGGATAATGATGGGTCTACGGGGTTTAAAATTCCAGGCTGTTATTTTAAGGTGCGCTCTGGCTATGTGGTAGGTGGGTCTGAATGGAGATTGGCGGAGGGGGGGTGTGCCCAGCACCCGGGCAAGCGGTGTGGTAGGGGATAGCGGGTGTGTGGGGAGCTGATTGTCTATTTCTGGTGTCGCGGCCCGCGGACCGGGGTGGTCAGGCAGCAAGGCCCCACCATCTGGTTGGGTGGAGGGTTCAGAATGGGCTCTTGTTGCGGCCATATCGACCTTCTGCGTCCCGCTCATCATGGTTGTTTCACCCTTTTCACCCTTTGTTTTTTTGAGATGGCTGGGAGAGGTTTGCTGCCCAACCGAGCCGGTCCGCCCGCCGGGGAGATCTGTGGGGGATAGAGAGAGGGGAAGAATTGAGTCCTCCGTCGTTACGGCCACGTTAGACTCCCTGAGGGGTCCGTCCAAAGTGGTAGTCGCAACGTCCGGGGTGGTGTGTGGTGGCGTTACTGTGTGAAATGGCGCATGGACCTGAGCGCGGCTGTGCCGCAGGGCGGTCAGTGGTTTTAGCGGTCCGCTACGGGGTTGGGTGGTGGGTGCTGGGGTTACTTGAGGTGTTGTGTGTGTTGTGATGGGCAGTGGGACTGAGGAGGGCTGTGACGACTTTTTTGGCTGGTCTGCTGTTTGGCAGGTTGCCGTCGTCTGTGTGAGTGGTGAGTGTCGGTTTGTTGGAGCAATTGATGTGGGGCGGGCGATTTCTTCGGAGAGGGAAGTGCGTGGACCTAGGTAAAGTGAAAGTTTGTATGGGGCCTTTGCCCTCGGTAGGGGTGGAAAGTCCTCCTCTGTCCCCCCTTGGATGGGTGGCCGAGATTGTGTGTTTGTGGTGAGTTTGTGACGAACGCGGGGAGGGGGAGGAGGAGAAGGGGGAGGAGGGGGGGGGGAGGGTTTTGGATCGGCTGGTGCGAGTGTGTGGTGCCGAGATTGTGTATTTGTGGTGCGTGTGCGTCGAACGCGGGGAGGGAGAGGAGGAGGAGGGGGAGGAGGGGGGGGGGAGGGCCATGGATCGGCTGGTACGAGTGTGTGGTGAACGGAGGGAGGAGGAGGAGGAGGGGGTGGGGAGGGTTGTTGGTCGGCCGGTGTGCGACTGTGTGGGTGAATGTCTAAGATGTGCTCTACTGTGTGAATGGTGTCCTGTTTGAGTTTTTGGCCATATTTTTTCCTAGCCCAACCAATAGCAATCCGGAGGGCTAAGGCATCTTTGGGTGTGTCAGTGAAGGTTGCCATAGTGGCCCGGTAGTGTTCTTGTAAAATGGCCATGTTGTGTTCCATCCAGGTGATCGTGTTTTCTGCCACTCTGTTTTGTGTGTGTTGTGTGGGAGCTGCCGGTTTGATGAAGGCCGTGAGTTTGTTGACCTGTCTCATCATACCGGGGGGAAATGTTTTCGTGGCTATGGCCTCATCCATGACACGTTTGTGGTATGTGGCCTGAATGAGCCTGTAATACCGTTTGCTGTTGTGTCTCGTTTCTGGGGTCGATGGTTGGATGGGTCTGTAGGTGAGTGGTTGCCGAGATTGCGTGCGTGTGTAAGGGTATCTGGTCCGTATGTGGGGCGATGTGTGCGTGTGCGCGTGTACACGCGCATGTCGTGATCTATATGTTGGGTGTGTGGCGATCGACATGTGCGGCCGCGGATGGAAGCCGTGTGCGTGTGCTCTGTGTGTTGGCTGTCCGTTCATACCTGTTAACTCCAATGCGTCGGTCCGCTCCTGAAAAAAAGAAGAATTAGACTGGTGGCGGGCCCTTACCTCAGCACGCATCGGCCCGGTGTCCCGGTCGCCGTCCCGGGCCTTGCCGCCGCCGAAATCCCGTCCTCCGGCTTTCGTCGAAGCCTCCGACCGCGCGGATGCCTCCGGGCGAGCGGCCCAGCGCGTCTCGGGCCGGGCGAGCGGCCGAGGGAAAGAGTCCCCCACCGTCGTTTTAAAATTAATCATGTTGCGGGTCTGAGAGCCAATCATCCGATCAAAGAAGTGGGAGCACAACCTTAATCGGAAAATTTTTTTCAAAAAAAGAGAGCGATCCCCGAGCGCATTGGAGTTCAAACACCCAACGTTTCGCAACTAGTCGTTGCTTCATCAGAGGTGAACAGGCAGAAAGGACAAGCCAAGGTGTTTATATAGTGTGTGTGGGGACGCGGGAGCCCCCTCCCCCTTCCGGGACAAGCGCGTCCAATCAGCCCGGTGGCAATACCGTTGCGCCAATCTCATACGCCACTTCGTATTTTGAATCTCGACGGGGCAGAAGATGCAGCCCCCTGATTGGTCATCGGTCCCGGAAGGACAGAGAGGCAAAGTAAATATGTGTAGCTATGTGTGTGAGCGAACTCCCACGCCCATGTGGCGTAACGGACAGCGCGCCCGCCCGCCAGCCCAGCGGGCCGCGATCGAGTCCCGCAGGCGGCCGAAAACGGAGCGCCACCCACCAATCAAACACCACAACCACTATTAATTTATTTTTTTATTTTTTTATTTTTTTATTTTTTTCGTGTGTGTGTGTGTGTGTGTGGGGTGGAATGGAGTGGGGAAAGAGGGTGAATACAGAAGGAATCTGATATGGTGAGAGAATGTGGAGGTAGTTTTTACGTAGGGTTTACGGATTATCTGAGTTGCAGGGGGGAGTCCAGATCCGTGGCACTGGCTGGATTAGGGTTGGGTTAGGGTTGGGATTTGGGGTGTCGGTAATTGACTTTATTTGCACTGGCCTACGGTGTCTGAACTAGTCCCCCCAATGGATAAAGATGGTTGTTGGCGGATGCATGGACATGAGCAAACGGGGGCCGGCGTATTTAACCGTCATCATTGAGGCCTCCCGGTGCGGTCGTCCGGAGCTTGTGTATCCACTGTTTTTCCGCTCTCTTCCTCTGCCCCACGGTCCAGTGATCGTTGTTTTCAAGGCCAGAGATGATGAGGTGGGAGGAGGGGTGCGTTTGGAAGTGTGTGATTAGGGGGGTACGAAGTTTGCCTACCCTGATGTTGTGTATGTGTTGTGAGAGTCGTGTATGTATAGAGTGTCGGGTTTCCCCAATGTAGTGTTTGTCGCAGAGGGTGCATGTGATGATGTAAACGACGTTTGTGGTGTTGACGGAGAATGAGCCCAAGGTGGGCATAGCTGTGTTGGTGTGTGGGTTGTGGATGTATTTTCTGTTTCTGTAGTGGTGTGCATATTGTAATTGGGGTGTGGGTCTGCGATCGGAGAATTGGGATTTGACCAGTATGTTGTGGAGGCTCTTGTTTTTTCTGTACGCGGATATGATGTTATTGTTGTGGAAAGCCGGGTGCTGGGACTGCAAGCTGGAGAAATTGTTCTTTATGGCACGGTGGAGACCGGTTATTTTGTGTGAAAAGGTGGAGATGAGAGGTATGAAGTGCCGCGGCGGGGTATGGTTGAGGTGTGAGCTAATTGTGGCGGTGGTGTGTTGTGGGCACGAGCTGCCTCTCGCTAACGGGGGGTTGGGAGCCAGACCGTCATTGGGGAGGGGGGAAGAGTTAGGTTCAGGATAAGGACCGGGGGTAGGGTCATGGTTAGGATTAGGGTGATGGTTAGGGTTAGGGTTATGGTTAGGGTTAGGCTTGGGGTTATGGTTAGGGTTAGGGTTATGGTTAGGATAAGGACAGGGGGTAGGGTCATGGTTAGGGTCAGGGTTATGGTTAGGGTTATGGTTAGGGTGGGGTTGGGGGTGGTTATGGTTAGGGTTATGGTTAGGGTTAGGGTTATGGTTAGGATAAGGACAGGGGGTAGGGTCATGGTTAGGGTCAGGGTTATGGTTAGGGTTGGGTTAGGGTTGGGATTTGGGGTGTCGGTAATTGACTTTATTTGCACTGGCCTACGGTGTCTGAACTAGTCCCCCCAATGGATAAAGATGGTTGTTGGCGGATGCATGGACATGAGCAAACGGGGGCCGGCGTATTTAACCGTCATCATTGAGGCCTCCCGGTGCGGTCGTCCGGAGCTTGTGTATCCACTGTTTTTCCGCTCTCTTCCTCTGCCCCACGGTCCAGTGATCGTTGTTTTCAAGGCCAGAGATGATGAGGTGGGAGGAGGGGTGCGTTTGGAAGTGTGTGATTAGGGGGGTACGAAGTTTGCCTACCCTGATGTTGTGTATGTGTTGTGAGAGTCGTGTATGTATAGAGTGTCGGGTTTCCCCAATGTAGTGTTTGTCGCAGAGGGTGCATGTGATGATGTAAACGACGTTTGTGGTGTTGACGGAGAATGAGCCCAAGGTGGGCATAGCTGTGTTGGTGTGTGGGTTGTGGATGTATTTTCTGTTTCTGTAGTGGTGTGCATATTGTAATTGGGGTGTGGGTCTGCGATCGGAGAATTGGGATTTGACCAGTATGTTGTGGAGGCTCTTGTTTTTTCTGTACGCGGATATGATGTTATTGTTGTGGAAAGCCGGGTGCTGGGACTGCAAGCTGGAGAAATTGTTCTTTATGGCACGGTGGAGGCCGGTTATTTTGTGTGAAAAGGTGGAGATGAGTGGTATGAAGTGCCGCGGCGGGGTATGGTTGAGGTGTGAGCTAATTGTGGCGGTGGTGTGTTGTGGGCACGAGCTGCCTCTCGCTAACGGGGGGTTGGGAGCCAGACCGTCATTGGGGAGGGGGGAAGAGTTAGGTTCAGGATGAGGACCGGGGGTAGGGTCATGGTTAGGATTAGGGTGATGGTTAGGGTTAGGGTTATGGTTAGGGTTAGGCTTGGGGTTATGGTTAGGGTTAGGGTTATGGTTAGGATAAGGACAGGGGGTAGGGTCATGGTTAGGGTCGGGGTTATGGTTAGGGTTATGGTTAGGGTGGGGTTGGGGGTGGTTATGGTTAGGGTTATGGTTAGGGTTAGGGTTATGGTTAGGATAAGGACAGGGGGTAGGGTCATGGTTAGGGTCAGGGTTATGGTTAGGGTTATGGTTAGGGTGGGGTTGGGGGTGGTTAAGATCAGGATGAGGGTGGGAGGGGATGTCAGGGCTGGGGTTTAGAGGATCCAGGCCTTGGTTCAGGTAGGGGGAAGAGGGTGGAGGCAGCTCGGATCTGGGAACCTGGGCTGGCGGGGGCTGGGGCCGATGGGGGGGTGAGCGAATGGGAACGGGAGGAGCCAAGGTGTTGCTTTTAATGGTGCGGAGGAAGCGTTTGGAGTAGCCTCGTTTACGGAGGCTTTGGAACAGAATATGGGTGGCTGAGTGGAAATCTGAGATGTCTGAGCAAATGCGATGGAAACGGATGAGTTGTGATTTGACTATGCCTTTGAACGTGTGTCTTGGATGGTAACTATATTTGTGTAATAGTGAGTGTGTGTCCGTTGGTTTGAAATAAACTTTGGTCTGGAGTGTTTTCTGTGTGGTGTCGAGTGGCCTGAAATAGACTGTGGTGTCCAGAAAGTTGATTTGTTCCGGTTCTATGGTGTGTTTGATTTTGATGGAGGGATGATGATTATTGAGAATGTGGATGAAGTCTGAGAATTGTGCCAGGTCGTGTGGCCAGATTCCGAAAATGTCGTCTAAAAACCGAAGGTAGAGGGTGGGTTTTAGGGGGCATTTGTCCAAGGCCTCTCGCTCCCATTCACTCATGTAGAGGTTGGCGTAGGATGGTGCGAATCTCTGGCCCATGGCCGTCCCGGTCACCTGGAGATAATATTGATTATTGAATAGGAAGTCGTTGTTTTTCAGGCACAATTCTAAGAGTTGGAGGATTTCTGCATCCGGTCGTGTGTCGTCCGGGTTGCGAGAAAACACGGATGAGATGACTTGTAAACCCAGTTGTGTGTTAATATTGGTATACAGGCTATCGACGTCAATTGTGAATAGATACGCGTTGGCGGGGACGGCCATGGAGCGGATGATTTCCAGGAAGTGGTATGTGTCTTTAATGTAGCTGGGGTGTCGGGTGGAGAGAGGGCCCAAGAAGTGGTCGATGTATTGGCTAATGTGGTAGGTGGCGCTATTGCAGTCCGAGACTATAGGGCGGCCGGGAGGAACCTCAAAGGGAACGGTCCAAGTGTGTGGCTCTTTGTGGATTTTTGGTAGGAGATAAAAATAACGGGGTCGTGGGTTCTGTGGTCCAAATAGATAGTGTTTTTGTTTGGCCGAAATGTATTTTTTGTTATGTAGCGATTGAATAATGGTCCGTATTTGAATTTGGGTCTGGGGTTGTATTGTATCGTCCAGGGGTCTATAATAGGTGGTGTTGTTTAGCTGTCTGTTCGCCTCCAGCGAGTATTGTTGTCTGTCCATGATTACAATTTTGCTGCCTTTGTCTGCCGGTTTAATAATGATGTTGGGGTGATGGATTAGTTGTTTGAGCGCTGCGCGTTCGGCCCCCGGTAGGTTGTCTGGGACATCCGCCGGGGGACGGTAGCGGCGTAGAGTCAGTCTATCTTGGAGGATGAGGTGTTGTGTTTCCGGGTCTAAGGTGGTCTTGTCCGGCTCCCAGGTGGACGGGTGGCTGAATTGTTTGTGTTGTCGTTGTTGGGAGTCGGGGTGGAAATAATTTTTGAGTTTTAATCGCCTGTGGTAATTGTGTAGGTCCCTTTGAAGTTGCTCCCAGTCAAAGTTGGTGGGGCGTGGGATGAAGGTGAGCCCCCTCTCCAAGAGATGGCGTTGTGGTGTGGTGGGAGTGAACAATGTTGCCAGATTACAGATTTGTGATTCTGAATTCCAGACCAGGTCCCGATTGCGGTGTGTGTCCGGTCGTGGTTCTGGGGTATGCTCGTCCCGTGCCCGGTTAGGCTTCAGGCCGACGTTAAATTTAATTGTTTGCACCAGTGTTGGAAGATATTGCGGGCTGTGGATGCTGTCCAGTGGAGGTTATCTTTTTCCGTGGTGAAGGTGTCATGTGGGATTTCTGCCAGGCAGGGGAGTTGTGTGGCTATGGTGTTGTTAATAAGTTTCAAATTGTCCTGGTGGTTTGGCGGGAGCCGTGAGGAGTAATTTATAATGGGGAAGTAAATGTCTGCATTTGGGAAGGTGATTTTGGCCCGTCTGTAGAGTGCTCTGAGCTGTTTTATGGAGGTTTGTTTTGCATCCCGGTCCCTGTTGTTGAGGCCAATTGAGAATACCGCGATTTTGGTGTCCGGGTAAATCGGTGCCTTTTCGCATACTTTCAGAAAAGTATACAGCGTGGCTCCCGGATAACTGTCGAGTTGTATGTCGGGGTTGTGGTGAGGGGGGATCCTATTGATGTTTGAATCACCAAGGATAATGATGGGTCTACGGGGTTTAAAATTCCAGGCTGTTATTTTAAGGTGCGCTCTGGCTATGTGGTAGGTGGGTCTGAATGGAGATTGGCGGAGGGGGGGTGTGCCCAGCACCCGGGCAAGCGGTGTGGTAGGGGATAGCGGGTGTGTGGGGAGCTGATTGTCTATTTCTGGTGTCGCGGCCCGCGGACCGGGGTGGTCAGGCAGCAAGGCCCCACCATCTGGTTGGGTGGAGGGTTCAGAATGGGCTCTTGTTGCGGCCATATCGACCTTCTGCGTCCCGCTCATCATGGTTGTTTCACCCTTTTCACCCTTTGTTTTTTTGAGATGGCTGGGAGAGGTTTGCTGCCCAACCGAGCCGGTCCGCCCGCCGGGGAGATCTGTGGGGGATAGAGAGAGGGGAAGAATTGAGTCCTCCGTCGTTACGGCCACGTTAGACTCCCTGAGGGGTCCGTCCAAAGTGGTAGTCGCAACGTCCGGGGTGGTGTGTGGTGGCGTTACTGTGTGAAATGGCGCATGGACCTGAGCGCGGCTGTGCCGCAGGGCGGTCAGTGGTTTTAGCGGTCCGCTACGGGGTTGGGTGGTGGGTGCTGGGGTTACTTGAGGTGTTGTGTGTGTTGTGATGGGCAGTGGGACTGAGGAGGGCTGTGACGACTTTTTTGGCTGGTCTGCTGTTTGGCAGGTTGCCGTCGTCTGTGTGAGTGGTGAGTGTCGGTTTGTTGGAGCAATTGATGTGGGGCGGGCGATTTCTTCGGAGAGGGAAGTGCGTGGACCTAGGTAAAGTGAAAGTTTGTATGGGGCCTTTGCCCTCGGTAGGGGTGGAAAGTCCTCCTCTGTCCCCCCTTGGATGGGTGGCCGAGATTGTGTGTTTGTGGTGAGTTTGTGACGAACGCGGGGAGGGGGAGGAGGAGAAGGGGGAGGAGGGGGGGGGGAGGGTTTTGGATCGGCTGGTGCGAGTGTGTGGTGCCGAGATTGTGTATTTGTGGTGCGTGTGCGTCGAACGCGGGGAGGGAGAGGAGGAGGAAGGGGAGGAGGGGGGGGGGAGGGCCATGGATCGGCTGGTACGAGTGTGTGGTGAACGGAGGGAGGAGGAGGAGGAGGGGGTGGGGAGGGTTGTTGGTCGGCCGGTGTGCGACTGTGTGGGTGAATGTCTAAGATGTGCTCTACTGTGTGAATGGTGTCCTGTTTGAGTTTTTGGCCATATTTTTTCCTAGCCCAACCAATAGCAATCCGGAGGGCTAAGGCATCTTTGGGTGTGTCAGTGAAGGTTGCCATAGTGGCCCGGTAGTGTTCTTGTAAAATGGCCATGTTGTGTTCCATCCAGGTGATCGTGTTTTCTGCCACTCTGTTTTGTGTGTGTTGTGTGGGAGCTGCCGGTTTGATGAAGGCCGTGAGTTTGTTGACCTGTCTCATCATACCGGGGGGAAATGTTTTCGTGGCTATGGCCTCATCCATGACACGTTTGTGGTATGTGGCCTGAATGAGCCTGTAATACCGTTTGCTGTTGTGTCTCGTTTCTGGGGTCGATGGTTGGATGGGTCTGTAGGTGAGTGGTTGCCGAGATTGCGTGCGTGTGTAAGGGTATCTGGTCCGTATGTGGGGCGATGTGTGCGTGTGCGCGTGTACACGCGCATGTCGTGATCTATATGTTGGGTGTGTGGCGATCGACATGTGCGGCCGCGGATGGAAGCCGTGTGCGTGTGCTCTGTGTGTTGGCTGTCCGTTCATACCTGTTAACTCCAATGCGTCGGTCCGCTCCTGAAAAAAAGAAGAATTAGACTGGTGGCGGGCCCTTACCTCAGCACGCATCGGCCCGGTGTCCCGGTCGCCGTCCCGGGCCTTGCCGCCGCCGAAATCCCGTCCTCCGGCTTTCGTCGAAGCCTCCGACCGCGCGGATGCCTCCGGGCGAGCGGCCCAGCGCGTCTCGGGCCGGGCGAGCGGCCGAGGGAAAGAGTCCCCCACCGTCGTTTTAAAATTAATCATGTTGCGGGTCTGAGAGCCAATCATCCGATCAAAGAAGTGGGAGCACAACCTTAATCGGAAAATTTTTTTCAAAAAAAGAGAGCGATCCCCGAGCGCATTGGAGTTCAAACACCCAACGTTTCGCAACTAGTCGTTGCTTCATCAGAGGTGAACAGGCAGAAAGGACAAGCCAAGGTGTTTATATAGTGTGTGTGGGGACGCGGGAGCCCCCTCCCCCTTCCGGGACAAGCGCGTCCAATCAGCCCGGTGGCAATACCGTTGCGCCAATCTCATACGCCACTTCGTATTTTGAATCTCGACGGGGCAGAAGATGCAGCCCCCTGATTGGTCATCGGTCCCGGAAGGACAGAGAGGCAAAGTAAATATGTGTAGCTATGTGTGTGAGCGAACTCCCACGCCCATGTGGCGTAACGGACAGCGCGCCCGCCCGCCAGCCCAGCGGGCCGCGATCGAGTCCCGCAGGCGGCCGAAAACGGAGCGCCACCCACCAATCAAACACCACAACCACTATTAATTTATTTTTTTATTTTTTTATTTTTTTATTTTTTTCGTGTGTGTGTGTGTGTGTGTGGGGTGGAATGGAGTGGGGAAAGAGGGTGAATACAGAAGGAATCTGATATGGTGAGAGAATGTGGAGGTAGTTTTTACGTAGGGTTTACGGATTATCTGAGTTGCAGGGGGGAGTCCAGATCCGTGGCACTGGCTGGATTAGGGTTGGGTTAGGGTTGGGATTTGGGGTGTCGGTAATTGACTTTATTTGCACTGGCCTACGGTGTCTGAACTAGTCCCCCCAATGGATAAAGATGGTTGTTGGCGGATGCATGGACATGAGCAAACGGGGGCCGGCGTATTTAACCGTCATCATTGAGGCCTCCCGGTGCGGTCGTCCGGAGCTTGTGTATCCACTGTTTTTCCGCTCTCTTCCTCTGCCCCACGGTCCAGTGATCGTTGTTTTCAAGGCCAGAGATGATGAGGTGGGAGGAGGGGTGCGTTTGGAAGTGTGTGATTAGGGGGGTACGAAGTTTGCCTACCCTGATGTTGTGTATGTGTTGTGAGAGTCGTGTATGTATAGAGTGTCGGGTTTCCCCAATGTAGTGTTTGTCGCAGAGGGTGCATGTGATGATGTAAACGACGTTTGTGGTGTTGACGGAGAATGAGCCCAAGGTGGGCATAGCTGTGTTGGTGTGTGGGTTGTGGATGTATTTTCTGTTTCTGTAGTGGTGTGCATATTGTAATTGGGGTGTGGGTCTGCGATCGGAGAATTGGGATTTGACCAGTATGTTGTGGAGGCTCTTGTTTTTTCTGTACGCGGATATGATGTTATTGTTGTGGAAAGCCGGGTGCTGGGACTGTAAACTGGAGAAATTGTTCTTTATGGCACGGTGGAGACCGGTTATTTTGTGTGAAAAGGTGGAGATGAGAGGTATGAAGTGCCGCGGCGGGGTATGGTTGAGGTGTGAGCTAATTGTGGCGGTGGTGTGTTGTGGGCACGAGCTGCCTCTCGCTAACGGGGGGTTGGGAGCCAGACCGTCATTGGGGAGGGGGGAAGAGTTAGGTTCAGGATAAGGACCGGGGGTAGGGTCATGGTTAGGATTAGGGTGATGGTTAGGGTTAGGGTTATGGTTAGGGTTAGGCTTGGGGTTATGGTTAGGGTTAGGGTTATGGTTAGGATAAGGACAGGGGGTAGGGTCATGGTTAGGGTCAGGGTTATGGTTAGGGTTATGGTTAGGGTGGGGTTGGGGGTGGTTATGGTTAGGGTTATGGTTAGGGTTAGGGTTAGGGTTAGGATAAGGACAGGGGGTAGGGTCATGGTTAGGGTCAGGGTTATGGTTAGGGTTATGGTTAGGGTGGGGTTGGGGGTGGTTAAGATCAGGATGAGGGTGGGAGGGGATGTCAGGGCTGGGGTTTAGAGGATCCAGGCCTTGGTTCAGGTAGGGGGAAGAGGGTGGGGGCAGCTCGGATCTGGGAACCTGGGCTGGCGGGGGCTGGGGCCGATGGGGGGGGGAGCGAATGGGAACGGGAGGAGCCAAGGTGTTGCTTTTAATGGTGCGGAGGAAGCGTTTGGAGTAGCCTCGTTTACGGAGGCTTTGGAACAGAATATGGGTGGCTGAGTGGAAATCTGAGATGTCTGAGCAAATGCGATGGAAACGGATGAGTTGTGATTTGACTATGCCTTTGAACGTGTGTCTTGGATGGTAACTATATTTGTGTAATAGTGAGTGTGTGTCCGTTGGTTTGAAATAAACTTTGGTCTGGAGTGTTTTCTGTGTGGTGTCGAGTGGCCTGAAATAGACTGTGGTGTCCAGAAAGTTGATTTGTTCCGGTTCTATGGTGTGTTTGATTTTGATGGAGGGATGATGATTATTGAGAATGTGGATGAAGTCTGAGAATTGTGCCAGGTCGTGTGG
>JAJHIY020001144.1:20000-30000 GCA_022114975.2 Lampris megalopsis
TATATATAAAAGAGCGGCACGCTGCCCGCTCAACGGCTTACGGCCATACCACTCTGATAACGCCCGATCTCGTCCGATCTCGGAAACTAAACAGGGTCGGGCCTGGTTAGTACTTGGATGGGAGACCGCCTGGGAATACCAGGAGCTGTAAGCCTTTTATCCCCCCGCCCCAACTATAATCCACAAAGCAAACGTATAGGAAAAACCAGACGTACATTTTGGTCAGAGATCACTACAAGCTTCTCAATGGCCACCTCTTCTGTTTTAGTCTTATTCTTACACTTAACACTTGACTCTTTCCACAGCAAACGCAATAAGATGTCACGTAGCTGGTCATAAACGCAGAAACTGGTGAAATAAGCTGATAGCAGAAAGAAGAAGCGCGGAGGCCGAATTATATATAAAAGAGCGGCACGCTGCCCGCTCAACGGCTTACGGCCATACCACTCTGATAACGTCCGATCTCGGAAGCTAAGCAGGGTCGGGCCTGGTTAGTACTTGGATGGGAGACCGCCTGGGAATACCAGGTGCTGTAAGCCTTTTATCCCCCCGCCCCAACTATAATCCACAAAGCAAACGTATAGGAAAAACCAGACGTACATTTTGGTCAGAGATCACTACAAGCTTCTCAATGGCCACCTCTTCTGTTTTAGTCTTATTCTTACACTTAACACTTGACTCTTTCCACAGCAAACGCAATAAGATGTCACGTAGCTGGTCATAAACGCAGAAACTGGTGAAATAAGCTGATAGCAGAAAGAAGAAGCGCGGAGGCCGAATTATATATAAAAGAGCGGCACGCTGCTCGCTCAACGGCTTACGGCCATACCACACTGATAACGCCCGATCCCGGAAACTAAACAGGGTCGGGCCTGGTTAGTACTTGGATGGGAGACCGCCTGGGAATACCAGGTGCTGTAAGCCTTTTATCCCCCCGCCCCAACTATAATCCACACAGCAAACGTATAGGAAAAACCAGACGTACATTTTGGTCAGAGATCACTACAAGCTTCTCAATGGCCACCTCTTCTGTTTTAGTCTTATTCTTACATTTAACACTTGACTCTTTCCACAGCAAACGCAATAAGATGTCACGTAGCTGGTCATAAACGCAGAAACTGGTGAAATAAGCTGATAGCAGAAAGAAGAAGCGCGGAGGCCGAATTATATATAAAAGAGCGGCACGCTGCCCGCTCAACGGCTTACGGCCATACCACTCTGATAACGCCCGATCTCGTCCGATCTCGGAAACTAAACAGGGTCGGGCCTGGTTAGTACTTGGATGGGAGATCGCCTGGGAATACCAGGTGCTGTAAGCCTTTTATCCCCCCGCCCCAACTATAATCCACAAAGCAAACGTATAGGAAAAACCAGACGTACATTTTGGTCAGAGATCACTACAAGCTTCTCAATGGCCACCTCTTCTGTTTTAGTCTTATTCTTACACTTAACACTTGACTCTTTCCACAGCAAACGCAATAAGATGTCACGTAGCTGGTCATAAACGCAGAAACTGGTGAAATAAGCTGATAGCAGAAAGAAGAAGCGCGGAGGCCGAATTATATATAAAAGAGCGGCACGCTGCCCGCTCAACGGCTTACGGCCATACCACTCTGATAACGCCCGATCTCGTCCAATCTCGGAAGCTAAGCAGGGTCGGGCCTGCTTAGTACTTGGATGGGAGACCGCCTGGGAATACCAGGTGCTGTAAGCCTTTTATCCCCCCGCCCCAACTATAATCCACAAAGCAAACGTATAGGAAAAACCAGACGTACATTTTGGTCAGAGATCACTACAAGCTTCTCAATGGCCACCTCTTCTGTTTTAGTCTTATTCTTACACTTAACACTTGACTCTTTCCACAGCAAACGCAATAAGATGTCACGTAGCTGGTCATAAACGCAGAAACTGGTGAAATAAGCTGATAGCAGAAAGAAGAAGCGCGGAGGCCGAATTATATATAAAAGAGCGGCACGCTGCTCGCTCAACGGCTTACGGCCATACCACACTGATAACGCCCGATCTCGGAAACTAAACAGGGTCGGGCCTGGTTAGTACTTGGATGGGAGACCGCCTGGGAATACCAGGTGCTGTAAGCCTTTTATCCCCCCGCCCCAACTATAATCCACACAGCAAACGTATAGGAAAAACCAGACGTACATTTTGGTCAGAGATCACTACAAGCTTCTCAATGGCCACCTCTTCTGTTTTAGTCTTATTCTTACACTTAACACTTGACTCTTTCCACAGCAAACGCAATAAGATGTCACGTAGCTGGTCATAAACGCAGAAACTGGTGAAATAAGCTGATAGCAGAAAGAAGAAGCGCGGAGGCCGAATTATATATAAAAGAGCGGCACGCTGCTCGCTCAACGGCTTACGGCCATACCACACTGATAACGCCCGATCTCGGAAACTAAACAGGGTCGGGCCTGGTTAGTACTTGGATGGGAGACCGCCTGGGAATACCAGGTGCTGTAAGCCTTTTATCCCCCCGCCCCAACTATAATCCACACAGCAAACGTATAGGAAAAACCAGACGTACATTTTGGTCAGAGATCACTACAAGCTTCTCAATGGCTCCTCTTCTGTTTTAGTCTTATTCTTACATTTAACACTTGACTCTTTCCACAGCAAACGCAATAAGATGTCACGTAGCTGGTCATAAACGCAGAAACTGGTGAAATAAGCTGATAGCAGAAAAAAGAAGCGCGGAGGCCGAATTATATATAAAAGAGCGGCACGCTGCCCGCTCAACGGCTTACGGCCATACCACTCTGATAACGCCCGATCTCGTCCGATCTCGGAAACTAAACAGGGTCGGGCCTGGTTAGTACTTGGATGGGAGACCGCCTGGGAATACCAGGTGCTGTAAGCCTTTTATCCCCCCGCCCCAACTATAATCCACAAAGCAAACGTATAGGAAAAACCAGACGTACATTTTGGTCAGAGATCACTACAAGCTTCTCAATGGCCACCTCTTCTGTTTTAGTCTTATTCTTACACTTAACACTTGACTCTTTCCACAGCAAACGCAATAAGATGTCACGTAGCTGGTCATAAACGCAGAAACTGGTGAAATAAGCTGACAGCAGAAAGAAGCCTTTTATACCATCGCCCCATCTATAATCCACAAAGCAAACGTATAGGAAAAACCAGACGTACATTTTGGTCAAAGATCACTACAAGCTTCTCAATGGCCACCTCTTCTGTTTTAGTCTTATTCTTACACTTAACACTTGACTCTTTCCACAGCAAACGCAATAAGATGTCACGTAGCTGGTCATAAACGCAGAAACTGGTGAAATAAGCTGATAGCAGAAAGAAGAAGCGCGGAGGCCGAATTATATATAAAAGAGCGGCACGCTGCCCGCTCAACGGCTTACGGCCATACCACTCTGATAACGCCCGATCTGACAACTTCCGGGTTGGCGTGGTAGCGGCGGAGCGGACGAAAAAGACATTAAATCGACGGGGAAACGTGAGCAGTCTCTGAAAATAACGTTTCTAACTTCCCCCCAGCAGCTTTCTGCTGCACGGGGGAAACTTTTGTGGCTTTAGAAGCACGAAAATGGCACAAACGGCAAGGACACTCGGACCGGACAAGACTTACGACGACGGGCAGACGGACAAACAAAATGGAGGTATGGCGGCGGAAACAAAGAAGCTCCAGCAGGACGCGAATCCGACTGGGGCAGAAAGCGTGATGGAGAAGGGGGAGAGAGGAGAATTTGTGGTGGTGGAGAGTCGAGCGGAGAAACGAAAAGAGAGACGAGGTGGAGGGGTCACAGCAATGGCGTTGGTGAAAGAGACGGCGGTCGCAGCGGAAGCGGCGGGGAGGGAGGGGGAAGGCAGAGAGATGGACAGAGACCTGGTGGTTAATGTGGACGTGGAGGGAGAAGACAAAATCTCCATGATGGAGCTTCTGCGTGCGGTTGACAACACGTGTGGGAGAGTATTGGGCTGCAGGTCGAAAAGCGACAAACGATGGGAGCTCACGATGAGTAACCCGAAAGGGAAAACCAGACTGCTGGACGGCTTCAAGATTGGAAACTCCAGAGTGGTGGCATCGGAAGTTACGAGGGACACCAGGATCGTCTCCTTTTTGAACCTTCCCCTGTATGTCACAGACAATCAAATTATTACTAAACTGGAGCAGTGGGGCGTGGAGCCGGTGTCTCCTATCAAGCGGAGGAAGTGGGCCGGGACGGACGTTTTTGACGGGACGAGATTCCTCAAAGTCCGTTTCAATGAAAATGTCTCCTCTTTACCTTACAGCACCAAATTTGAGACGCTGGAAGGGATTGAATACTTCAGAGTGCTGCACGATAATCAATCTAAAGTTTGCAGGCTGTGCCTCCAGCCCGGACACATCCTACGGGAGTGCCCGGAGTTCAAGTGCTTCAAGTGCGGGGAGATCGGACACTACGCACGAGAATGCGCAGCCATGCCTGGAGCAGATCCCAAAGAGGAGACAGAGAGGGACACCGGCGAGGGAGTGGAGGGGGGAGCAGAGGAGACGGAGACAGGAGATCATCCTGATGGCATTGCGACTGATGGCGAAGCAGAGGGGCCCCAGTCAGCTGCACGCCATGAGATGGAGGAGGAGAGCGAGGTCGAGGAGGAAGAGGAGGAGGAGGAGAAAAGAGGAAGCGGCGGTTTGACTGCGGCCTCTGAGAGGGTGGGGAGGATGCCGACGAGCGTCTCCACTCTGGCGCACGGGTCGCTGAGGGGTCAGGCTGTAACAACATCAGGGGACAGGAGCCGCAGCAACCAGAGGGAGGGCAGTTCGGCCAGCCTTGCGTCCTTGCCTTGCGGGCAGCCGGGGCAGAGAGGGCCTCTACACGGGCAGGGGAGTGAGAGACGACAGCCGAACCCTAAGGCTTCGGAATGGGATGGAGTTAGTAAGGGGAGGGAAGAGGGAACAAGCAGAAAGGGCAAGACTAAGAGGGGTAAATAATAATGGACTGAAAAGGGTGTGCATCATGTTTTTTTTTGTTTGGGGATTTTTTTTCTCTGTCTTTCCCACTCACCATGGTCAAAATAGCATCATTCAACGTACGTGGACTACGTGACATGGACAAGTTCACTAAAGTCGTAAAAATGTGTGATGCAGAAATAATCTGTCTCCAAGAAACCCACTGGGACACTGACTGTGAAACTCAGTGCAAGAAAAGGTGGCCTGGATCCTACTTTTCAAGCCATGGGACTCAGCGGGCACGAGGAGTAAGCATCATGGTGAGTAGCCACATTGAGACTGATGCCACTCTAATAGACAAAGACATTGGGGGGAGGTGGGTTAAAGTGGGCTTGGTTTTTGAAGACACTGTCTACAAATTACTGAACATTTATGCGCCCAACCACGAGGGGGACAGGTCTTCTTTCTTTCGAGAATTGAATATCATAGCTAAAGACTGTGACATCATAGTTGGGGATTTCAATGTCAAGATGAGCAGGCTTGACATTAGCGATAACGGTAGCTATAAACACGACTGTTCCAGAGCGGCCCTGAATCTGTTTATGGCCAAGAATAATTTCTGTGATTTATGGAGAACCAGAAATCCCATAACACGAGAGTACTCGAGAGTACAGCCACAAATGGACACTGTACGGCAAAGTCGGATTGATTTTTGTTTAGTCAAGAAACCGCAGATCGACCTTTTCGATACTGTGCGCTATTGTTTAAATTTCATTAGTGATCATGCCATCCTGCGTGTGGGAATGGGGGGTAAAAGGAGGGGGAGGGGAGGAGGCGTGTGGCACCTTAATGCTAGCCTGCTGAACAGAAGGGATTATGTTGAATGCATTTCTAAATTGATCTCATTTGAATGTTCACAGCCTGAGTTTGGGGAAAATATCATAGAGGGGTGGGAGAAATTAAAAGTGAGAATTAAACAAAAAAGTATTCAGTTTGCGAAAAGATTGAACTTTAAAACTAGAGAAAAAGAAAGATCATTAAGAAATACAATTGCTAAATTAAATGCACAACCGGTTGTCAATGTTGAAAGGCTTGTGAATATTCAAAATGAAATAAATGAAATTGAAAGGATAAAATGTGAAGGTGCTATAGTGAGGAGCCGTGCTCAATATGCAGTAGAAGGGGAGAAAAGTACAGCTTTTTTCCTCAACTTGGAAAAAAGAAAACAAAATCAGTGTTATTTGCAAGAAATCAAAAATAAAGAAGGTAAAGTAGTGACCAATTTCGTAGACATTCTGGAAACAGTACAAACTTTTTATAGTGACTTGTTTAAAACTGAGAGTTCAGACATACAAGCTACAAATGACATATTGGAAGAGATGACTGCCAAATTAAATGATGAGGATAAATCAGCGTGTGAACAGGAAATAACTGAGGAAGATATAGAGTGTGCAATAAATCAAATGACGTCAAATAAAAGCCCAGGTAGTGATGGGTTGACGGCAAACTTCTATAAAGCTTTCTGCAACACGCTCAAACCAACACTACTGAAACTGTATAAAACAATGGAAAAAGAACAGAAGGTACCGGAGTCAATGACTCTAGGCTTGATCACTTTAATTTTTAAGAAAGGGGAGAAGGATGAGCTAACAAATTATAGGCCCATTACTCTGTTGAACAATGACTACAAAATACTGATGAAAATATTCGCAAACAGAGTCAAACAAATATTACATACAATAATAGAAGCCACCCAGGCTTATAGTGTGCCAGGGAGAGAAGTCACTGACACAGTACGCACCATAAGAGATGTGGTGGAGTATTTAAAAGAGACAGATCAAGCAGGTGTCCTTCTGGCCATTGACTTCAATAAAGCCTTTGACCGAGTAGAGCATCAATTTATGTTTAATGTACTGGAGAAGGTAGGTTTTGGAGACAGATTTCTAACTTGGGTAAAATTATTATATAGCAAAGCTACAGGTAAGGTCAAATGCAACGGTGCAACCACTGATGCGTTTCCTCTGGAAAGGTCGGTCAGACAAGGCTGTCCACTATCTTCAATCCTGTACACAATAATAGCAGAGCCACTAGGAATTCTATTAAAACAAGACAAGGGTATTAGAGGTATTGAGTTACCAGGGGGAGGATCCTGTGTCGTCCAGCAATTTGCTGATGACACCACCCTAACAGTAAAGGACATGGCAAGCATAGAGAGAGCAATGGCAGTAATAAACATGTACGGTCGAGCCTCTGGCTCCCGCATAAATGTAGGCAAGTCAGAAATCATGTTCATTAACATGACTGAGCCTCAGCAGGAGACCACACCTTTTAAAATACAAAGCAAGCATATAAAAATTCTAGGCACCTACATCGGTAAAGATGTAGTGGCAGCTCGTGATCTGTCATGGACGGAAATTATTAATAAAATAGAAAAATGTCTAAATTATTGGAAACTGAGAGACCTAAAACTCAAAGGTAAAGTAGTGGTTCTAAACAACTTAATATTGTCAAAACTAAACTATACATTAGCAGTTATAGAACTACCCTTATGGGTATTAAACAGAATAAATGAAATTATAACCAATTTTTTGTGGAGGGCAAAAGTAAGTAAAATAGCACGAAAAACATTAATAAGTAAGTACAGAGAGGGAGGACTTCAATTGGTAGATATAGAAAGCAAAAAAAGGGCGTTCAGGATCAAAACTGTGCAAAAATATCTGTGTGACTCCACAGCCCACGGCTGGAAAAGCCTGATGGCTTACTTCATAAACAAGGTATTTCACATAGGCGATTTTGTGCTGCTGATGCAACTAAAGCGACCGATGATGGCGGGGCTTCCAGGTTTCTATAGAGAAGTCCTGTCCGCTCACGCGGAATTTCTAAAGCATATAGACTATGCATGTGACTCGGTAAACGTCATCAGAGAAATGCCAATCTTTCTAAATAAGAAAATTCAAAAGACAGGTAAGCTTCTATGTAATAATGACATGTTAAGAGCAGGTTTGGTCCAGTTGAAGGACGTCATGTATGAACTGATGCCGGGTTTTCTCCCCCCCCAAGCCATATATGACAGTATAAAGGAGATAAACTATGAGGCCAAAATTACGGAGACAACAAGCTATTATAACGATTTAAAGGAGAGCATCCCAAAAGAATGGCGGACAACCATAAAGCGGAGAGTGGTACAGAACAGAGAGGGGGAGCTCCCAGCCATGTTGGTGGAGCAAGGAGGAGAGTGGAGGAGTATACACAGGTTGACAAGCAAACAGATCTATGAAAAGTTTCTGGCACAGGCGTCGCAACGTCCGACCTCTCTGCCGTTCTGGGGCAAAGTTATGCCCAATTTGAATGTGGGACAAATCTGGGGACAATGGAGGGTGAGAGGGAACAGCATTGAGGCAGAAGACAACGACTACAAAATCCGACACAACAAAGTGTTCACGAACGTTATTCTGCACCAGTTTGACAAGGGGGTCGGCAGGGAGTGCGACGTCTGCGGCCTGCTGCCTGAAACACTGTTGCACATGTACGGCCACTGCTCGGAGCTGGCGAGCTTCTTTGAAACCCTGAAAAAGTGCTTAGTCAACAAACTGGGATTAATTTGGGACAGCGGGGATTCGTGGGATGTATTCTTTGTGTTTGGAGTGTGGGAGAAGAGCAGGGTGAAGAACGCAGCGCTGTGCAAATTCCTCTTAAGTCACGCCCGGTGGGCCGTCAAATCACGTCGGAACATTGCGCACTTTGAACGCAGAATCATCCCGGTTTGGAACATTTTCAAAAACATGGTCAAAAAACAAACACATTACAGACTGACGCACGGCGATGCGGACTTCACCCGGCTCTTCATCAGAGACAGCCATCTCCTCTCCCTCAACAGGAGGGGGGAGATTGTGTGGAACTGGTGAGGGAGGGGAGGGGAGGAAAAAAGTCTGAAATGATGTGAACGGAAAATGATGATTATTGGAAGGGTAAATATAAACAGAGTTAAAGACGAGTTACGGTTTTCTTTTAACTTTCTCTGTTATGTTTTATTGAAGTTAAGGGGAGGATGGGATCATTCTGTTTAATGTGGAATGTGTGTCATTTAAAATCTCAAAGTGGTGTCTTAATGTCACTTTCTTTTAAAAACACAGTCTAAGGCTTGTTCAAAGGGCTGATTTGTTTCATTTTCTGTTCTGGTTCCAAAGCGCTGATTTAAGTTGATGATTTGGAAAGCATGGCTTTATTTTATGTATAAAGAGAGACGGATACTATCTTGTGTAAGCGAAACAAAATGTAAAACAAATGTAACAATGTGGAATTGATGGACAATACATGCAATCAAAAATGTATTTTTTTTTCCCAAAAATATATTTTCATAATAAAAGACAATAAAAAAAAAAAAAGATAACGCCCGATCTCGTCCGATCTCGGAAGCTAAGCAGGGTCGGGCCTGGTTAGTACTTGGATGGGAGACCGCCTGGGAATACCAGGTGCTGTAAGCCATTTATCCCCCCGCCCCAACTATAATCCACAAAGCAAACGTATAGGAAAAACCAGACGTACATTTTGGTCAGAGATCACTACAAGCTTCTCAATGGCCACCTCTTCTGTTTTAGTCTTATTCTTACACTTAACACTTGACTCTTTCCACAGCAAACGCAATAAGATGTCACGTAGCTGGTCATAAACGCAGAAACTGGTGAAATAAGCTGATAGCAGAAAGAAGAAGCGCGGAGGCCGAATTATATATAAAAGAGCGGCACGCTGTTCGCTCAACGGCTTACGGCCATACCACACTGATAACGCCCGATCTCGGAAACTAAACAGGGTCGGGCCTGGTTAGTACTTGGATGGGAGACCGCCTGGGAATACCAGGTGCTGTAAGCCTTTTATCCGCCCGCCCCAACTATAATCCACACAGCAAACGTATAGGAAAAACCAGACGTACATTTTGGTCAGAGATCACTACAAGCTTCTCAATGGCCACCTCTTCTGTTTTAGTCTTATTCTTACATTTAACACTTGACTCTTTCCACAGCAAACGCAATAAGATGTCACGTAGCTGGTCATAAACGCAGAAACTGGTGAAATAAGCTGATA
>JAJHIY020000737.1:0-33742 GCA_022114975.2 Lampris megalopsis
CACACCGCGATTCGGTCTTATCGTAACTGCCGGTCTGCATGGGCTAGCGGTTAGCTTAGCCTGCCTCACTTCCGTATCATGCCAGACCGCCCTCAGTGTTTCCTCTTCGGCCGCAGCTCCGGGCAGGGCCGTGGTCCCTGGGCCCACAGGACGTAGCAGACCAGGCTCTCCCAGCCAATCCAGGGCCAGTTCTCCCAGCCATCAAAGGAAGACACAAAGTTAGACGCAGATGTGGACAAAGACACTGCATGGACGGTTCTGGGTGAGGCCGCTGCAAATGTGAATTCGTGCAGCCATCCATGTCAACGCAGAGACTAGAATTATGTCATTTGGAAATAATAAGACATGCTATGTGTGTCTGAGGTCTTGGTTTTGCAAGTGCAGCTTTAGGCTTTTGCAATGCTCTAGGTGCAGGATCCAACCCTCAACCTTTGCCAAAACTGTATCTGCAGAATTGCATTGTAGATATCGTTACAATTTCCTACTTGTCGCGTATCAGGAAAGAACCCAAAAGCAGACGGGACAACCAGGTAAGGGAAGAATCAAGTCTTTATTGAAGTAACCGATCTCAGGGGAGAGCAGGAGTTGGCTCAGTGGCAGGTAGGCAGGCAGGCAGAAGTCCATGAAAGGCGACGTTCCAGCGAAGACTGGTCCATAGTGGAGGCCTTTTAAGGGTGAGGGCGATTGCTTGATGGTCAGCTGGCATGCCGGGGTGAAGGGGGGGAGCAGGTGTCAGCTGGTGTAGCAGGTGTCAGCTGGTGTGGCAGGTGTCAGCTGGCGTAGCAGGTGTCAGCTGGTGTAGCAGGTGTCAAGGGCGAGAGGCTGTGACACTACTCCTGTTTTTTCTTTCTATTTAGTCCCCAATTTATCTATTGGCGGCACTCTGGTATATTGCAGCCAACCATTGTTGTCTTGCAGCTGTGACAGAAGCAACAGTTCACTTATAAAGAATGAACTGTCGTTTTTGCAGAAGAGCAATAATTTGAAGGAATAAAACTCCACCGCTGTCATGACATGACAGTATGCATCTCACGAAAAGGGGTTAAAATGCGATTTCTTGGTGACATGATGTCCCATACTGTCACAACACACCCGTGAGTTGGCAATAATCTAATAATTTCTATTTTAAACTCTACCCTGGCTGTTATCACTACAGCCTTGCAGGTTTTGAGCATGTTAGACATGACAAGGGGCGAACCAATTGCCATCAGCGTGGGGTAACTAGAGGCATTGGGTTTGTGCTTGCTGCCTTTCATGGACAGTAGCAGAATTGTTGGTCCTAGCAGAGGAGGCGACCTTTAAAGGAATAGTGCGGATATTTGAAGACCATCCCTATTCTAAATGATACGGTACTGTAACTGTAGCATATACAACCAAGTGTGTTAAAGTGGCTGTAGACAACTTTTCATTAACCCCCCCCCAAGCGTTTCTAAGCAGTATTATTGTTAGCACCACTGTCTCAAAGACAACCGGATCGTTTCCATTTATTACCGGCGTGGCTACTGTCTGAAGCAAGAAACACAACCTTAAGAATCCCAATTTGAACTAGAAACCCCGATCTCAGTGCTATGATAAAGGCAGAGTAAAACATCTCAGCAGAGGTGTAAAAACCAGGTCCAGAAAGTAAATGTCCAAACCGTGTATTTGCTCCAACCATGTCACTAAACCAGCTGATTTCATGAGCTAGTTTTCCCTACCTAGCTGGGGAGTAGTGTTGACTAGAATCTGCCGGTGGAGTGCACGAGTGGAGCAAATACATGGTTTGGACTTTTACTTTCTGGACCTGGTTTTTACACCTCTAACATCTGGTAGTATTTTTTGGGGGGGGGATCATTTTACCACACACACACACACCCCGTTATTGTACCTGGCCAATTACCTCACTCTTCCGAGCTGTTCTGGTCGCTACTCCATCCCCTGTGCCGGTCTGGGGAGGGCTGCAGCCTACCACATGCCTCGTCTGATACATGTGGAGTCGCCAGCTGCTTCTTTTCACCTGGCAGTGAGGAGTTTTGCCAGGGGGACGTAGCATATGGGAGGATCATGCTACCCACCCCCCAGTCCCCCCCGAACAGGCGCTCAGACTGACCAGATGAGGCGCTAGTGCGGCGACCAGGACACATACCCACATCCGGCTTCCCACCCGCAGACATGGCCAATTGTGTCTGTAGGGATGCCCGACCAAGCTGGAGGTAACACGAGGATTCGAACCGGCGATCCCCGTGTTGGTAGGCAACGGAATAGACCGCTACACTACCCAGACGCCCCAAACATGTGGTAGTATTACTAAGTAGGCAGGTTACTTACTGATCCAGTAGAAAGAATGCCAACTAGATGTTGGTTTGGCACCCTCTCAAGTCCTGTGTGCTGTATTGACCTCTGTCTCCTCTAACCAGAGTTCAATACAACACCGGGACGCTTGATCAAGTTTAACCTAATCTCAACCTCAACATAACCCTAAGATTAACGCTTACTTTAACCTAGTCGTAGCCAATAGCTAACCTGTTTCCATGTGAATGCTTTCTTCTGGCGAGGGGGAAACAGATCTCGATGGAGGAAACAGAGTTTGATACAACACCGGAGCTCGCTCCATATAGAGTGAATGCCCATCCGAGGTTCAATCTTGTTTCGCCTCCGTTTCTATCACTCTCCCTCTTCGCCTTCATTGCCTCCTCCGTCAACGGGGTTCTTTTTCTCTTGCCTGGTAGAGTTTCCACTGTCACTTCATTTGTTCCACCTTCTGCCATTTCCGCTACTGGGGATAGAAGAAGAAAGAAGAAAGAAATGCACTTTATTCGACATTGTATTCTTACAAAGCATGTGTTCTTTGCCTTTAACCCAATCTATTGTATAGGAGCAGTGGGCAGCTGCAGCTCCTGAGGACCAACTCCAGTTCTTCTTTCCACTGCCTTGCTCAGTGGCACAGACAGAAGTATTAACCCTAACATGCATGTCTTTTTGATGGTGGGCGGAAACCGGAGCACCCTGGGGAAACCCACGCAGACACGGGGAGAACATGCAAACTCCACACAGGGAGGACCTGGGACGGCCTTGGGGTCAAAACCAGGATCTTCTAGCTGTGAGGCAACAGTGCTGACCACTGGGCCACCTTGGCACCTGTGGCCACCGTGCCACTACCAGGGAAAACAAAAGCAGTATCTTCTTCCTGTTGCGCAATGGTTGTGCTATAAATGGAGCCTCCATTATCCCGAGGGATCGTACCCGGTGGCAGGGAGAATTGCATAATGAAAGCGAGGCTTATAGGGGACCAATCTAAACGCCGATGGTGTCATTATGTAATGTACTTCATAGTGATAAGTTAAAGCAAAAAAGTTGTCTATTGCCTCTTTAATGGAATAGTTTGGCATTTTTTTGAAGCCTGCCCCTTTTATACACTGACTGCTCAAGCTGGAACTGTGTGTCCGGTATGAAGATTTGGATGGATGAGAGTGAAAACGAGAAGTGAAAACATAGAGGAAGGTGCCCCCGGCTACGCTCTTCATGCAGACGGACTCTCCACACAGTTTAGGGCCAGATTAACTCTGGCCGGCCTCTCTGCTGACAGTGGGACGGGGGGGAGCATAGGGGTGTGTTGGCCTACATAGCCATAATTAGCCTTAATGAATCCCGGTCCACTCGGTGAGGTAACGAGGCTGGAGCTGCGGGTACATTCATACGTGAGGTAAAAGGCGGGCGAGCTATGATATGGATGGGCCCTCTGTTAATCTTACTTGAAGGGTGTAACGCTGAGTGAGTGGGAAGAGATTCAGTGCCCCCGAGGCACAACCAAGTACAATAACCCGGCTCCAAATGGTCTCACGACAGTCCTGCACGTCAGAGTGCATACATCTAGTCGATGTTCAGACGTGTACGCTCGTTAGATGGAGTTGATTCAAATAGGTTAAAGCACATTTTCTAAGATGGGGCTTTGCATCATCGTCTTAAAATACACACAGTTTTAATACAAGATTTTAACTTTTTCAATGATCATTTGTCACACTGAAAATTTAAAACACCGTGACGTTCATTCCGTGCATGAGTGCATTCCAAGTTTCTACTTCGCTCTTGAAATTCCCGCGAAGTTTGGCCAATACGTGGAAACACAACTTTCTTTCTAACATTGTTAACTAAATGGCATCAAAGGTGAAAACGTGTCACTAGGATAGAATTTTGTTCCCTATATGCCATCGTTGTTCTGGTGTGGAAAGATGGCGGCGCGAATTCACGTTTGCAGCGGCCTCACCCAGTGCTGGTGTGGGGAGATGGCGGCGCAAACTTATATTTGCGGCGGCCTCACCCCAGTACCGTCCCTGCAGTGTCTTTGTCCACGTCTGCATCTAAGTTTGTGTCTTCGTTTGATGGCTGGGAGAGCTGGCCCCGCTCGGCTGGGAGAGCTTGGTCTGTTGTGTCCTGTGGGCCCAGGGACCACGGCCCTGCCCGGAGCTGCACCCGAAGAGGAAAGACCGAGGGCGGTCTGACAGGACGTGGAAGCGGGGCGGGCTAAGCTAACTGCTAGCCAGTGCAGACCGGTAGTTCTGATAACACCGAGGGCGGTCTGGCGGCGGCCTCGCCTAGCGTTGACTGTGTTTTTAGTGTCGTCGTGTGGTTTGCGAGGAGGTGTGTCAAAGGTGTCTGGCTGGGAGAGCTGGTGTTGGATCGGCTGAGGGAGCCTGGTCTGCTATGTCCGGTGGGCCCAGGGACCACAGCCCTGCCGGAGCTGCGCCCGTGGAGGAAACACTCAGGGTGGTCTGACAGGACGCAGAAGCGGGGCAGGCTAAGCTAACTGCTAGCCCATGCAGACCGGCAATTCCAGCAGTCATCCTGCGTTCGTTCTCTTGGACAGTGATTGTTTTTGTAGTTAGTATGTGTGGTCTTGTAAATTTTGGATATTGGTTTTTGTCTTTGTGTTGCACTGCTGTGGGCTGGGGTGAAACGATATTTCGTATGACAAGTGATCCTGATTCCTGATTAAACTCGTGCACTTAGTATGGCTCATGGTGAATGTTGTTCTTTCTTAGTCTATCTGCACTATCTGTTTTACTGTTCCTTCATCTTTCTCTCTGCGCGTCTTGTTCCTTGCAGGTTGGTAGGGTATTATCAAAAAGGCTCGACTACTTCTGAAATGACAAAATTGCCAGGGTTTTTATCTGTGTAGTTTGGTTTTTTTTAACTTTTTTTTTTCATTTCTCGCGGTGCTCCGCTATCCTCCAAAGGAGGCACGACGCCATGTTAACCAAATTGAACCAGACAACTGCCTCATTCATTTGCAGCCAGTGTTTGTTCCAGAAGATAGAAACAACAGCCTCTTGCATCTCTGGGAAAAAACTGTAAATGCTTGCAAAAATAAAGTGCTATGTCGCCCTGAGGCCTCTCTCTCTCTATCTCACCCTCCCTCTCCCTCTCTCTTTCTGATGCACACCACAGACAACACCATACATAATGCACCCCTCTTATCTTATTTGAGCAGTTGCTTTAGGTATTTCTGCAAACTCCGGGGACCTAGAATTATAAATCACTGTGCAACAAGATGGCAATCAGCGAGTATTATTGCAAAGCAGACTAATGAAACCACCCACCCTGGTAAATGACCTGGAGATCCCGGGCGATAGTGACTCCCCACAGTCACCCAAGATGTGATAGGCTGCATGGGAATCTCTTCCCTACACACGCTCCCATGATGCGCCTCGGGCCGGCCGGGGCAAGATAAGGCCACAAAGGAGGCACCGATAGGTCTCTTTGTCTGTTTGTTCCATTACGAGAGAGCTGGCGTATTTTTAGACGTGGCCGAGTTCCCCTCCGCCGACTCCGAGGCCGCTGCGAGTCGCTCCGGCGGAGGGGTGGAGGGTATTGTTGGCTGGCGCGAGCTTGTATTCCCCGCGGGCAATTCCCATTTAAGTGTAAATATGCGCTACAACCTTTCTTTGGAATAAATTAGCATGTTTGCCCGTTGTTGCTTACTATTTCCGAGGACCTCGGGATGATCAAAGGAGGGAGTTGGTTTTAAGGAAGCGAGCATTCAGCATATTCCGGGCTAACAAGACGCCAGTTTTCCTCAACTGCAGCGGGCCCGCCTGTGCTCCCCTCACTCTTTAATTAATCCAATCAACCACGAGGAGCAAGCCCGTATGGCTGTTGTGTGCTCGGGCCTTAACGGACATGGATCTGAACAGTGTGCCACGCTAATGACGTTGTCATTTTCTCTGACTGACATGCTTAATCACCTGATTTATCCCCCCCCCACCCCAATTACCCCACTTTTCCGTGCTGCTCCACCCCCCCCCTGCTGATCGGGGGGGGGCTGCACACTGCCACATGCCTCCTCCGATACACGTGGAGTCGCCAGCCGCTTCTTTTCACCTGACCGCGAGGAGTTTCACCAGGGGGGACGTAGCGCGTGGGAGGACCACGCTATTCCTCCATGGCCCCGCCCCCGAACAGGCGCCCCGGCCAACCAGAGGAGGCGGTAGTGCAGCGACCAGGACACAAACCCACATCCGGCTTCCCCACCCGCAAACACGGCCAAAATTGTGTCCGTAGGGACGCCCGACCAAGCCGGAGGTTAACACGGGGACTCGAACCGGCGATCCCAACGGGATAGACCGCTACGCTGCCCGGACGCCTCGCCACCTGATTTATTTCTAATTGGAGCATCGACGTTGCGAGACACTTCTGGAAGTAATTGAAGGAGAGAAGATGGTGCCTCGTACACCTCTGGCACGTGTTAACGAGCCGCACGCGTGGCGTCCGCGCGGGGCACGTTCGGTCTTTCTTAAAGACACATCCACGGACGCGCCCAAACGTCCCTGCAATACCAAAGTGCATATTGGGAAATCCACGTGAGTGGCGGTTTCCCCGCAGAGTCGTGTCTTGGTATCATCTCTCCCCCAAATCTGTTGTTTCGGTGCGTGCCATCAGATTCCAGATATCACGTGCAAAGCCCTGCAGCAGCTCTGAAACAGACAGAGGCGGAAATGGGCAATATTATCCTCGACTGTCTTTCAGTGGTATTGGATAAGGATGACTACGCGCGCGCTTGTGTGTGTGTGTGTGTGTGTGTGTGTGTGTGTGTCTGATATCCATATAGTCAAATTTGCTGTCTAAATCAATGCTAATGAGAATCTAACACAACACAACAGCAAACAAAATGAGGTTTGAAGGGAGCATTATTTGAAAACTAGTCCTGAAAATCACCCCCAACAGTTCAACGTGATGAAGCTCAGCTGGATTCTTAAACATTTTTGAATAAGGAAGTAGGAATCGAATTATTGATACGGTGTAAACACTCCCCATGATTGCCATGGTGTTTTTTTGTTTTGTTGTTTTTTCCCCCGTATCGCCCAGCGCTGGCCAGACATACTGGATTTTGCACCAGGTCTAGGATGAGGCCATTAAATCTGCCCCTGGGGACGCTGGGCGTTCACCTTCCTCACTGGTGCTTTCCTGCGTCCAGCATCTGCAGCCAGGCTCTAACACGGGCCCGAACTGGATCACCCCGACACTGTGCAATAAGTAGAGTGGTGTGTGTGTGTGCGTGTGTGTGCGCGTGTGCATGTTTGCTTGCGTGTGTTCCGCAGTGATTAAGATGCCTTCTGAGTCATGGCAGCTGTCTGCAAAGAGAAACGTATGGGAGGGTGGGATAGAGACAGTGACGGAGAGAGAGGATGAGTGAGAGAGAGGGGGGGGGGAGAGAGGGAGAGGCGGGCCAGGTGTCCTGCACTCAGCACTTTCACTGACTTAGCACAACGGTTTGGATGCCACCAACTCGTAAATCACCCTCAGCCCTCTTTGAGGTCCATTTACATTTCAGGGAAACCCTGCCACGCTCAGCCACCGAGGTTGTTTTACTTAACTGTCTCAGCATATAGGCATCAATTACCGGACCGTATCTGCCGCCCGAGCGCGCGGGGCAGCTGGATGATGGAGGAGGCTGCGCCGCGGAGATGCAAAGCCCTCCCGTCCTGCAGCGCTGCGCAGCCAGAACGAGCTGGAGACCCCCACTCCTCTGCCAACTCGTCCCCTGCCAGACCGCATTACCGGGTCTTTAGCGAGCGATCAGAGCAGCGGGGCAGCGGTAAAATAACGGAGACCTTCCTCTAACAGGCAACAGGTGGGAGTTTAAGACTGTCCTCCTCTGCCAAGTCGCTCTTGAGCAACGCGTACTGCTTCTGTCGGTGTTGCCAGCAGGTGTTCGTTGGCACGCGTCATGGATTTGCCTTAACAAGTCGGGGCGCGTATCCACACAGGGTCGGACCCAAACGACTCCACCCCCCCTCCCCCCGACCTGTCTCCCTCTCCTGAGAGGATAATCTTGTTTTTTGCAACCTGGGTTTTACTCTCACGGTTTTTGCCATTGTGCGTTTTGGTTATGGAGCCATTTTACTCCCCGGCTTCATTTAGTAGGTTTTGGACCCGGGACCACCGCTGGACCCGGCTTTACACCGGTGTCTTATGGGACAAGTGAACAGGAGTGATCATCATCATCATCATCATCATCAGTTCCGTGGAGGTCGTAGGAGCACAGCTGAGGCCTCAACAGGTTGAGTCATCATTGTGTTTCAGTAGGGGTCCCTATCTCCCCACCCCACCCCATCCCCCCTCCCCATCCCCCTCATTGTGTTTCACCTGGTGGTCCCTGTCTCCTCTCCAGGTATGGCTGGCCGCTGGTCCACAGAGGAACTCATCCCGCCCTTCGACAGGTTTTGTTTTTAGTCCTGCTGGGTGTCCACACACCCTCCTCACAACGACCCAAGGGCTGAAGTGCGGGTGCCGGTTTAGTCGCCGACGACCCGGCGGTTGCAGCTTAACGTCACACCCGGGACGCAAGGCGTGTTAAACGTGTCCTTTAAACACCCCCCCCGCCCCCCCCAGTGTCTCAGTCAGACTGTGTCCATGACTGTCCATCATCTGACTTCTGTATTGTGCTGGCCGGATAGTTTATGGACGGTTACGGTAAGTATAGGCTGCTACTTCCTGCAGGCTGAACCAGGAAGTAGCTCAGCAATGTCACGCACGATGGCAAACCCTACGAAAATCAAACCCCAGGCTGTAAAACGACCGAAATACCCCCCCCCTTTTTTTCTCTCTAATTGTACTTGGCCAATTACCCCACTCTTCCGAGCCGTCCCGGTCGCTGCTCCACCCCCTCTGCCGATCCGGGGAGGGCTGCAGACTACCACATGCCTCCTCCGGTACATGTGGAGTCACCAGCCGCTTCTTTTCACCTGACAGTGAGGAGTTTCACCGGAGGGACGTAGCACGTGGGAGGATCACGCTACCCCCCCCCCACCAAGAGGCGCACTGACCGACCAGAGGAGGCGCTAGTGGCTAGTGCAGCGACCAGGACACATACCCACATCCAGCTTCCAACCCGCATACACGGCCAGCTGTGTGTGTGGGGACGCCCGACCAAGTCGGAGGCAACACGGAGACTCGAACCGACGATCCCCGTGTCGGTAGGCAACGGAATGGACCGCCATGCCACCCGGACGCCCTTGAAGACAGACGTGATTGTAAACTCGGTGTCATCCTGCCACTCCTCACTGCAGAAGAGTCAAACGTCACCTTGGTAAAAACAATACTAGTCCATCACGCGGACTTTTCGTCGCGTTGCCATGGTGCGTGCCAGTGTGCAGTCTCGCGCGCTTGGCTCTCGTTGCTGTCATTGGACCAGGAGGTGATGATACATAATAACTCTGTAATACTTTAAGGCACAGAGACTGGGAGACTGGGAGTAAAGCACGCTGGCAAATAACAAAAAGTACTGAGAGTAATGGCCGTCCACGAGCCATCCATTACACGTCTGCGTGAACCGTCCCACCACGTGATCTGACCGCACGTGGCTGTTAGTAAGCGGCTAATGAAGGAGAATGCTCGTTAGGAAGAGGACCCTGCAAGGAGCCATTCCAGCCTAACAGCAGACTCGGGGGGGGGGGTTGGAAGGGGCTCCTTCCCGCTGCCTTTGCAGCGCGTTTGGGAGTGGACTCGGGGAAGGCCTTTCGGGAGCCGGCTGGAGGGAACTGAGCTGTTGACAAATGTTTCCTGCTGACCCGGGTCGGTTCTAAATCACCGCGGAGGACTGCGGTCCGGGCCAAGATGGCGCAATGACAAGTGGCATGATGGATGAGAGGTTTGCATTGTACTTGGCTCATGAAAAAGGGGCAAATTAACTTTTGGTGTGAGGCAGCCACATCTCAATGTCTCCCTCCCAACCCACCCACCCCTCCACCCACCCCCTCTGAGGTGGACTGGGTGCGGAGAGGAGAAATGCATGGTCAGGGGGAAGGGTTACATAACGCGTTTCTCGCCCCGTGTTCAGGTTTGAGGGCTTTTCATCTTTTCTCTCTCTCGCAGCGTTTCAGCAGCAGCAGCGCTGCTGACTCACAAGCCGAGGCGGAGACACACGCAGACACACAAACACGCAGACACACGGACGCGCATCATACAATATACATGAGCGCTGGCTTCACTGTGAGCCAAGCAAAACCAAAGGAATCCAGAGAAAAACGGAGCATTTCCTGGCACAAAATGACCGGTACTCCCCCCCCCCCGTTAGTTTGACTCCGGACATGTCCTTCAACCCCTAAAAGGGATGATTCAGTTAGATTCACCTTATGTCCTGTGTACCATTCACGGACACGTCTGTCAATACCACGGTGGGAAGTTCTGGAAAATCCCCTTGAAAAGTCCAACAATCAAATCTCCACCATGTCTGTGTGGACTTGCTGCAAAGCTGCAGTCAGAAATTCGGTTTAGTCACCAGTAGCCTGCCTTCTCACATACATCTATATTTTTTTTCTTCCACTTTTTTTGGGGGGGGGGGCTTTTTCTCCCCAATTGTATCCGGCCAATTGCCCCACTCTTCTGAGCCGCCCCGGTCGCTGCTCCGCCCCCTCTGTTGATCCGGGGGGGGGGCTGCAGACTACCACGTGCCTCTTCCGATACATGTGGAGTCGCCAGCCGCTTCTTTTCACCTGCCAGCGAGGAGTTTCCCCAGGGGGACGTAGCGCGTGGGAGGATCACGTTATTCCTCCCGCCCCCAGTTCCCCCTCCCCCCCTGAACAGGCACGCCGACCGACCAGAGGAGGCGCTAGTGCAGCGAGCAGGACACGTACCCACATCCGGCTTCCCGACCGCAGACACGGCCAACTGCGTCTGTAGGGACGCCCGACCAAGCCGGAGGTAACGCGGGGATTCGAACCGGCGATCCCCGTGTTGGTGGGCGGCGGAATTTCTTCCACTCTAAAACAATCCGAAATACAGTAATGCCTGGTATCCATCACCAGGCAGACCAATGTGCTGTTCTGATGTGATAGAATAACTGTGTAAACAGCAAATACAGCAACACAATCAGTTCATCCGGCACTACAGGACACTGAACACGTTTATGCTTTTCCTCAAGTCGGTTTTTCCCTCTTGTCGGCATGCATTCATAAAAGTGCATTCATTGACTTTGTCCTCATGCAAATGTATTCATAAAAGCGCCTTCAACAGCGTTTGTTGTTGTTGTTGTTGTTGTTGTTGTTGCTTTAAACAGGTTAACAGTGAAAACGCTGAAATGACAACAACTCGTGTAAGAATGTGCAACACCATTAAAAAAAAATGAAGTTTTGCAGACTTGTTTTTGTTTTGCTTTGCTTTGAAGAGCAACAAACAGAATATAACACAACAAAAGTGCACACTAAAATGAACACACACTCCGTAATGAACAAGGTGCCTGTGCAATAACGGTGTTGCGCCAAAAGAGAGGTTACAATGAAGTGTTAAACTCCGCGAACAAGCGCAGCGTTCAAGACTCAAAACCATTTTCAAACGCGTGGCAGCCAAAAAAACACAAAATAAAAATAAACACAAATCACAAGCAGCGACCCAACTCGGGGATACAAAGACAAGGCCGCAGCTTTCCGTAACAACCGCTACGCTACACAACAGGGCAGTTGTCACCCGTGAAATGTAATTTTTCTTCTGCAGAAATGTCCTACAAGTTGGGTCATTCCCTGAAGGGCTACTTTACGGCAGTGCTGCAAACTCCCAGCGGCGTGGCTCTGCAGCAACGCTTTCTGGTAGGTTCGTCCCGGATTTCTAAACGCTGCACGTGCGCTCGTGCCTGGCAGCATTGTTCAGGCTGAGACTAAAAAGGGAAACGGTACAAACCAGAGGTGGAGGGAAGAGCAAGCATGAGGCGAGATGCGGGGCTCCGTGCGCGCGCGCGTGTGCGCGTGTGCGTGTGCTTGGCACCTCTCTCCATGTCCCAGTGTGAGCAAGCTACCGAACACAGCCTCCTCTCGTCTGCATGTTCAGTCCAACCAACCAGTTATATTCTGAGCTTTGAAATTAAAAATAAAATTTAAAAAAAAGCTCACATTTTCCATGGATTTTCAAAGTCGCTCGGTTCACACAGGAACTCCGGCAGTCTTGGAGGAATGTGCAGCTGTGTTGTTCCCTTCGTCTTCACAGCATTTATTCCCAGGAAAACTCTTCAGGATAGGTTTTTTCCTTTTTTTTTTAGCTGCACGAGTAGCGAAACGGATGAAACGGAAGTGCAGAGTAACACGCGGACCAAGCCGAGATGGAAACATACTCCTATACGCCAAGACTTCTGGAGTACACTGAAGTATTTTTTCCATCACAGTACTTTCCACCACTTTGAGAGCCGGCGGTGACGTGTAGCGTCAGCCTGTGGACACACCGGAAGTTGCAGAGTGACGTAATTTGTTCAACTTTACAATTAAATTAACAATTACGTTATGCATATCCATGTGTAATACATAAACAGCTATAGTTGTATGGGGCGGCAGGGCTGAGGAGGTAGAGCGGGTCGTCTAGTAATTGGAAGGCCGCTGGTTCGATGCCCGGCTCTTGCGGAGCACGGAGAACATGTCGAAGTGTCCTTGAGCGAGACACCGAACCCTTAACTGGTCCTGATGAGCAGGTTGGTGCCTTGCATGGCTGCCTCCTCCATCAGTGTGTGAATGTATGGGTGAATGTGAGGTGTACACTGTAAAGTGCTTGGAGTGGTCGGAGGAGGAGAGAAGTGCTGTATAAACGCAGTCCGTTTACCATTTATAGCCTGAAACCGCTACAAAAAGAGACTCTTCTGTTTTTAAGCAAAATGGTACAGGCCACGCCCGCCCTCTCCTCTCGGTTTAGTTGAGCATGAGGCAGTCACGTGGTTTGGGTCAAAGTTCAGCCGGATATAAATATGTGCGAGGCGAATAAGGCGAGATTGGGCGGCACGGTGACGCAGTGGTCGGCGCTGTCGCCTCACAGCAGTTCGAACCCCGGGGTAGTCCAACCTTGGGGGGGTCATCCCGGGTCGTCCTCTGTGTGGAGTTTGCATGTTCTCCCCGTGTCTGCGGTGGCGTTTCTCCGGGTGCTCCGGTTTCCCCCACCATCAAAAAGACACGCGTGTTAGGGTTACTACTCCTGTCTGTGCCCCTGAGCAAGGCATGGCGAGACGAACTGGAGTTGGTCCCTGGGTGCTGCAGGGCGGCTGCCCACTGCTCCTAGCTACACAGCTAGGATGGCTTAAATGCAGAGCAGAATTTCCCCACGGGGATTAGTATCTCAAAATCCAAATAAAAAAATCTATTCACAACAGGAAGCCAATACATTTTTGTGTCCTCCTTTATTCAGATGAATGAAGAGCGAATCTTTTTTCTTTTTTGCACTGATGTGACTGCAGCTGAAGGCCATGGTCACACGTGTGAATGCAGGTGAGTGACCGTTGTATCTTGTCGTGCCGAATGTGGGCAGCGCAGTGCAAAACGCCTTGAAAAGATGTCCAGCAACCAACACTATTTCTCTCCAACACCTCTGCACCGCTGACCCTCAACACAGGAGCCCCCCAGGGCTGCGTCCTGAGTCCCCTCCTCTACTCCCTGTACACCCATGACTGCGTGGCCACACATAGCTCCAACTTGGTGATAAAGTTTGTTGACGACACGACGGGGATGGGCCTGATCACCGACGATGACGAGACGGCGTATAGGGGAGAGGTCAACCGTCTAACAAAGTGGTGCCAGGAGAATAACCTCTCTCTCGACGTCGACAAAACCAAGGAGCTGATTGTGGACTCCAGGAAGGGAGGGGGGAGGCTGGACCCCATCACCATCAACAGGACTGCTGTGGAGAGAGTCAAGAGCTTCAGGTGCCCCAGTGTCCACATTACCGAGGACCTCCCCTGGGATGGACACACCAGCCATGTGGGCCTCTTTCACCTCAGGCGACTGAAGGAGTTCGGCATGGGGCCCAGGATTCTATGGACCTTCTACAGAGGCACAACCGAGAGCATCCTGACTGGATGCACCACCGCCCGGCATGGGACCTGTACTGCCCACAACCGCAAAACCCTGCAGAGGGTCGAGAGGACGACCCAGCACATCAGTGGATGCGAGCTTCCCTCCATCCAGGACATATACAACGGACGCTGTGTCAGCAAAGCCTGCAGGATTATCAAAGACCCAGCCACCCCAACCATGGACTGTTCCAGCTGCTACCATCAGGCAAGCGGTACCACAGCCTCAAAACCCGGACCAGTAGGCTCCAGAACAGCTTCTTCCACCACGCAACCGGGATTTTGAACAACGAACATTAACGACACTAAGCCTGGTGCCGGACTGACTGGTACTGACCTGTGGTCTTCAGCGGATCATCAGTTTACACACAAACACACAAATATGCAAACAACTACATACACGTGCACATTTATTAAGGCTGGGCCTACACACAACACACTCTATTTATTATTATTACCGCTTTATTTTGTTCTGTTTTGTTGTTATTTATTATTGTTGTTGCTGCCGTGTCGAGGAGCCGAAACACAAGAATGTTACTCTCTTGTACTTGTGTACTGAGACGTAACAAATAAAGAACCTTGAGATAGTAGAGAGCGCCAGCGGTGCAAAGTGGGTCAAATAAAAAAAAATTTAAAAAATACTTATAATGCCATCTGGACAAAAAGTAGCCAGCAGCCCATATATAAAGGGGCTTTTTATTTTTTAGTGAAAGGAAATCTATTGAGTTTTACTTTTTGTTTGTTAAAGCAGTGTGGTTCCTCCACCACCACAGCAGGAGTCCAAAAGTCTGTGGGAAACACCGATGTATCGTGAGGTCATTATCTGGGGTTTAAATCCATACAAGCAATTAAAAAATAAAGGTATAATATATACCTGTAAAACAACAAAAAAGATAATAACAAGTCCAAACCTAGCTCGTTTTGGTAGAAAAGGTGATCAGGGTTTCCTTTGAAGAATTTCACCGTGCCAGAGATCAGCTGCACCCCGGCTCTTCACCTCGCTGTGTCTTGAGACCTTCTGAGTCGAGGAAACCTTTGATGCTCTTTTCTTCTCTTGGCAATTCCTGCGCCGGCTTTGTTAGCACCGGCAAGCCGAGGAGGGTGCACGTGTGATCAAATGGGTGAACGGCTTCAAAAAGGAAGAGCCACTCTTCCAACACGGCATGAACAGCGCTTCCTTCGCTGATCGTTGCACACCGGATGCGAAATGTCTCGCTCATCAAGTTTCGAAGACACGATTCCAGGAGATGATGGGTTTTGAAGGCACTTTTCAATTCATCTCGTTTAGATTCCAGTTCTGCTGCACCCTCAGTAGCAGGCTGCCACTCCGCACAACCGTTGCATCTTCATCCTCTTGACAGAATCATCTGGTTCCCATGGTTTCAGTTCCACTGAGCTCTCTTGTCTTGGGAAGAGCAGGGATTTTGCTCTACAGTCTCCTGCAGCTTTGCTCTCCCGGGCCTTCCATGCTCTTTACTGAGAACATCACCAATGACTTTTCGAACCAGCTCTCTTCTCTCTTTAGGCTTGGTTTTTTCCTCTTCACTCAAGGCAAGCATGACGTTTGGGGGCCTTTTGTGCCACGGTACAGCATACGCCTCACGGGATGCGGAGTACTCCATGGGACCTGGTGTCGGAGGCTGTGTTTGGGGCAGACGGAATTTCAAAATCAAAGTGGGACCAAATGCCTAATACATCTTGTGACTCTATGGATAACATACGTCACCAAAAATTAACAACATGACCAATGTTACATTTATATATAAGATTTAAGTATAACAATCCAGGCATAAATGCATTTCACAGCTGGCTGCTGTAACCACCGATTTTTTAAATAATAACAATAATAATAATAACAACAATAATAATGATAATGAAGTTACTAAAGAAATTAAAATAAAATACACTGTAACTAGATATGGACTTTATTGTGTTAAATTTAGAGCAGGGTAATAACTATTAGAAGCCTATAACCACAGTAACCCATGGTTTATAGGATATACAGACAGTACAGTGCAGATGGGTTCGGGTTAGAAATCTAAAAATGTACCTGCACTGAAAGCTTGACCTTGTCTTCTAGACTGAGCGGGTGGTAGAATTCCATCGACATCCTCACCCTTGACAAAGTTAAGGTCATCGCCGCTGTTTACTCTGATCACCTCCATGATAGCCGTGAGTGAGTGGATGGATGGATTACATTTATATAGCGCTTCATTACTGAGTGATGGCATCGCTTTCCGAACTAATTCTCTCAGAAGATCCATAGCGGTATATTCTTAAGTGGGATGAGTATCCTTGCGTAAAAAGGAAGTGTTGCGTAATCATTAAGCGTGTCGTGATTTTTGCAAATGAGCTTATCGGAACTATTTTTATCGATTTCATAGACTCCAAGCTCAGGCACCCAGCTGGCAGTTTTCCCCCGCAGCAAAAGTAGGGCGGTTGTCCCACTTTTGATAACAGCGCTCGCTATTTTCCCTAACTGCACTTGTCTTTTGGTGTATCTCAGTAAGACGAGCATACCATTTGCAAGTGAAGTGCCTCTAACTTGGACTTTATCTGTGAAAACTGAGGTACTTGAGGCAAGTCCAACGTCTGCACCTTATGCCGCCATCGTAGCACTCTGGATAAAAGCTAGTGGAGTCTGAAACCTGAACCTGGGGGCTAAATAAACTGATGTGACTCTGGTGAGCCTGAAACAACTGACGTCTATCAGCAAGTCACATTTCTGAAGTTTTTACTTGACCTGATACATCTTTTGAAATAGCTATGCTTATGCTTTCATAGTGCATGGTCCAGGTATGTATGAGTGGACCAAACTGTAAACTCAAGTCAGCATTGTGAAGCAGATAGTGGTGTTTTGGTCAAAGATTTGCATGTTGGAATAACTCTTGCCTCATTTCCACATACTCGTCTATAATCAGGAATCAGGAACACTTTGTCATTTCATTTCATGCACTTGTGTACATGAAATAAAATGAAATGCCATTTCCCCCAGCCCACAGCAGTGCAACACAAAGACAAAAACACATCCAAAACTACAAGAACATACATACCCAAACTAACACATATATCCAAACTAGACAAAAAAAATCACTGTATAAGGGAACGAATGCCAGCCAGGATGATTGTCGGAACTGCCGGTCTGCAGGGGCTAGCAGTTAACCTAGCCCACCCCACTTCCACATCCTGTCAGACTGCCATCGGTGTTTCCTCCTCGGGCGCAGCTCCAAGCAGGGGCCGTAGTCCGTGGGCCCACTGGACAAAGCAGACCAAGCTCTCCCAGCCGATCCAGTGCCAGTTCTCCCAGCTCCACACGATGGCGTCGAAAACACCACAGTCAACACCAGGTACGGCCGCTGCCAGACCACCCTCGGTGTTATCGGAATTGCTGGTCTTCATGGTCTAACAGTTAGCTTAGCCTGCCCCGCTTCCGTATTCTCTCAGACCGCCCCGATGTTACCTCCTCGGGCGCAGCTCCGGGCAGGGCCGTGGTGCCTGGACCCAAAGGATGCAGCAGAATAAGCTCTCCCAGCCGATCCAACGCCAGCTCTCCCAGCCATCAAACAAAGACAAAACTTAGACTCAGACATGGACAAAATCACTGCATGGACGGTACTCAGTGAGGCCACCGCAAATGTGAATTTGTGCTGCCATCTTCCCACTCCGGTACTGGGTGAAGCCGCTGCAAACGTAAATCCGCACCACCATCTTCCTTAAGCAAGTATGTAAGCAATCTCAGTCTCTGAGAGGCTAGGTGCACAGACAAATTCAACAAACTCCCTCAGAAGAAGTGCCGTCTGCCATACAGCATTGTCAGCATCTTCAATTCTGTCATGCACTAAAACAGGCAGAAACCTCAATAGCCGCCTGCTATGGGCTGTATGGCGTCCAAGCTCACCTCCCTTGTTGGGAATAGCATTTGCCTCCTTGCTGCTTTCACCAGGAAATGATTTCAGTCTGTCATTTTGTGACTCGTAACTGAACCACTTTTTCATTTTAATCAACAAACACATTGCTACGTCATAGTCAACAACACCATCCAACATGCCATGTGCTGAGACAGGGCGGCAGTCCAGGCTGACACACACGGAAATTAGACGGTTTGTTGAAAACTGTCTAATTGAAAACACTGTTGCCTTTAATGCCCTGATGGGCAGTCACTTCAGGGTGACCCTCCAAAAACTGCACAGATTCATTATAACCAGCAGGATCTCTATGAGTGACAACCGCGAAAGGGTTAGACTGAAATACTCCTTTTGTGCCTTGACAGTATCTACAGAAATACTCAGCAAAGCTGAAATTTTCAGGTTATCTCCCATTATGCATGCGAAAGTACCTGTATATATCTTACCCTCAAAAGGTATGCCTTTTACCTCCAGCTCACACAAGCTCGCTGAAAACTTTATCCGCTCCAAAATATTTAGTCTTTCTCCATACAGAGCAGCACCAGTTGTATTTGATCATCAGCTGAGCGGTGGTGTGGATAAAAGTTTAGCAGAGTGAAGTAGACAGCTAAAACTTTGTGCTTTTGCTTGGCATATCCAAGAGGATTAGCCACCTAAAAAGTGTCTTGAAAAAAGCATCAACTTTAAAGAATCTGTGTCTGACGCAAACATGGCATTTGCGCTAATGACATGCCCATTAGTGATATCACGGAGTGTACCGTCTTCAACGAGAAGATGGCTGAAACTGCTGAGCTGCACTTCCCTTTTTTAGCTTTGCTCTGAGGCCTTCCAGTACTGGACTGTAATGATAGTGCCTCTTCTGACCTTCAATCACTGTACTCAAGTGTGACTTCAACAGGGTGAACATAGTTATAATGCATCTTGTAATATTGCAGCCTTCGATGGTGCGTACTTAAAGGACCATTTGCATGTAAGTCCTTGTGCATAGGGCTCAGGCTTGTATGCACTCTTCCCAAGACATGTTAATCTCTCTGTTGGAACACCATACTGTTCAAGTTCTCGAGCTAGCACGTCCATTGTGTACTCCTGTTGAATATCCATCTTGCACTTTATCCTTGAGTGGCACGGTGGCGCAGTGGTTAGCACTGTCGCCTCACAGCAAGAAGGTAATGGGTTGTCTAACCTTGGGGGTCATCCAAGGTCGTCCTCTGTGTGGAGTTTGCATGTTGTCCCCGTGTCTGCGGTGGATTTTCTCCGGGTGCTCCAGTTTCCCCCACCATAAAAAAAGACAGGCATGTTAGGGTTAATACTCCCGTCTGTGCCCCTGAGCAAGGCATGGCAAGACAAACTGTAGTCGGTCCTCAGGGTGCTGCAGGGTGGCTGCCCACTGCTCCTAGCTACACGGCTAGGATGGGTTAAATGCAGAGAAGAATTTCCCCAAGGGGATTAATAAAGTATATCAAAATCCAAAAAAAAAAATCATTCCCAGCATCCTTATTGCATCAGTCACATCAGTTCCTTCTGGTACATTCTCTGCGACATGTGCTCCCTCACCTAGAAAAGACTGTTGTGCAACTTTGCATAGATGAACAGGTACTATCTGGGTAACATTCCACCCGCTATGATATCTGGGAAAAAGAGATGAAAAGGTTGCCTTTATGTTAAAAGTCCTAGAACATCCATCAAGGGAACAAGTTCCAGTCAGACCCTCTTGTATGTGGCAACTCAAGTGAGACACAAGCCCTTTAACATCTGTAGTCCTCTGCTGCAAAAATTCAATGAACACTTCAACTGTACAGACACGCTCCAGGTCCAAGTTTGTCTAGTCCTTGTGTCTGGGTGTGTTCGGGATATATGAACAGAAAAGCAGTTGAATAAGGAAAACCTTCTTCCACATGCTTTATGGCAAACAAGACTTGGCTTTCTAATAGGCTAAGACGTTGACAGTTGTCCATCAGGGCCTCAGTTGCTTGACTCAGATGAATGATGTTGCAAACAGGACAAATGCTATGCCTTGTCAGACTCTCGTATGCAACTCAGGTTGAATTTAGAGCTTTGACATCAATGTAAAGCTCTCCCGTGGTGAGAAACGTGTTGAAATTTCATATATTTTATTCTGAAAGAAAAGGTAAATTGGAGTGTTAACAGATTAGCATGGTTCGAGTTCCCTCTCCCTCTCTCACTCACACCTGAGCTGGCTAGGCTAACAACTGAGCTAGGCCAGACGTGACTCAGCCGTTTCAAGACAACATCATCACATGAATACTAAGATGTGCTAAGATGATCTCTCGTGCGGCACGGCGGCCCAGTGGTCAGCACTGTTGCCTCACAGCAAGAAGGTCCTGGGTTCGAACCCCAGGCCGTCCCGGGTCCTTTCTGCGTCGAGTTTGCATGTTCTCCCCGTGTCTGCGTGGGTTTCCTCCGGGTGCTCCGGTTTCCTCCCACCATCTAAAACACATGCATGTTAGGGTTAATACTCCTGCCCGTGCCCCTGAGCAAGGCGCTGCAGCTGCCCACTGCTCCAATACAATAGGATGGATTAAATGCAGAAAACAAATTTCTGTACAATGACAAAAATAAAATAAAAGCAGCTTTCATGTAGCATGTCAGCACCACCACCGTTGTTGACTGTTGAAGGCGTTAAACTGACCTACACACACCAGCGCTGCACTTCAGCTGCTCAACAACGTCACTACAACAATATGCCGCATGCTTGAAACGATCCACTCAGCATTACATAAACCGCATCACCAACAATAGAGTGAGGACACAGTCACACATCTGCAACTACACCTGTCAACGTGTTATGATAAGCATGCGGTGATCCATGCGCCAGGTCCAACATTCATTCACCAAACAAGCCATACAGCGACTAACGGAGTTACCGTTACTTAAAGTTACTTATTAACGTAAATTATGTTAAATTAACGCAACACCAAACTTACGTTACTTATGTAACGGCCCTGCTTCTTGCACCTTTCACACCCAGTGGTGGTTTTTGCTCCCACAATGCGATGCGTCATTCAAAATATGGGTAAAACACCTGTAAAAAAATCAATGCAGAAAATTCCTTCATATTAACACGGTACATTGGGCCCTACAACTTTATGCACACAGACAGACAAAAATAATAATAACAATAATGTATGCTGGCTAACAGCTGTTACAATCTTCACCACTGACCCTGGGTGAACTTTAAACTGTTCAACTATGAGGTCTACTGTCCTCCTACCCACAGGCTGTCTGTCTTTAAAGCCTCTCCCCTTGTGTCCCACAGGCAGCTAAAAGGATTACGCTCCCAAATCACATACAGTCTGACTGCCTCTGCGGCTCTGCCGGGGAAGAGGAGGGTGTGAGTTTCTCCGCTTTGAGAGTGCAACCACCTCTCTGCATAAGGTGGCAAAGAGAAGGGGTGTTGCACGCTCACATGCAAATGCACTGCCATCCAGATGTAAAACCATGTGATTCTTTTCATTTTCACAGTCGTCCACCCTTTTCTCCACACTGGACGTGCAGCTATGCACAGCCTGTCACCTACAGTTCAGTGCAATAAGGAGGACAAATCCCCAAACCTTGTCCAGTTTTGGAAAAAAAAACACTCCATGATTCAGCCAAAGCTAACATGATGCTACAGCAGGCTACCAGAGCGAATTGGAGTGGTCATTTGAGACATGCACCATCGTATTTATGGCTAACGTTGGTCTTAGTGTTGGCTTCGCTGCACCACGTAACGCTGTAGGAAACAACCGTCACCGTAAAAAGGACTAAAACTTTAAAATGACCACTCAAGTTCACTACGACACACTGCTGTAGCATCATGTTAGCTTTTTACACTTAATGGGGGTTGTGGGTTTGTCCTCCATTAATTAGATTGAGTTCTAGATGACAAGACAGAGCTGTGCCCAATAAGAAGAAAAGGATGGATGACTGTGAAAATGAACTACACAAGCAGCGAGTATAAAATAGGGATATACTTTAAAAAAAACCCAAAGTGGTCCATTAAACACTGGTAAATGAACGACTTGTCTACGTCATATACTGCTCCAGCTGAGGATGTGCATCCACAGGGTGGCATACAGTGGGAACAGGAATAGCAAGATGGCGGCGTGAACTCACGTTTGCAGCGGCCTCGCCCGGTACCGACTATGTAGTGTCTTTGTCCAGGTCTACGTCCGGTTTCTAAGTCCGTGTCACTGTGTGAAGTTTTTATTTTGACAGCCGATTATTTCGTGTCATAGTGTGGGGTCCGGGGGAGGTGTGTCGAGGGCGTCTGGCTGGGAGAGCTGGCGTTGAATCGACCTGGGGAGCCTGTTCTGCTGCGTCCGGTGGGCCCAGGGACCGCGGCCCTGCCTGTAAACTGCGCCCGAAGAGGAAGCCCTGAGGGCGGTCTGACATGACGCGGAAGTGGGGCGGGCTAAGCTAACCGCTAGCTCATGCAGACCGGAAGTTCCGGCAGTCACCCTGACCGGCGTTCGTTCTCCTGGGCAGCGGAATTTTTTTGGACTGTTGTCACTGTTTGTGTCTTTTTTTTTTTGCTCTGCTCTGTATGTTTTTGGTGGTGTTTTTTTATCTTTTTGTGCTGCACCGCTGAGGTTTCGTTTCTTCTGCGTACGCAAGCAAGCACATGATTGAAACGAGGATGAATCGCTCCTGATCCCGGAAGGTGGAAGACTCATGCGGTTTGCCTCCACGCACGACGCTGGCTCAAAGGCACACGAGCCATCAAGCGATGTTGGCGCTCCAGCTCGGTTTTCCTGACAGGCATGACCGAAACACTTAGACATGATCAGCCGAGCGCGTCTCTCCGCGTCTCCCTCCGTCAGGTGACGCGGCTGTTCTGTCTGTCACGACGTGTAAGGGCGGATCCCGCACCCCCGTCCTCTTTCCAGCGGCTTCTCCTCTTTTTCTTTTTTTTGGAACCTTGTCAGCGCGTGTCCAGCCACGCTCCTGGAACCGCTGGCGTCGCCTGTAACCTGTCCCCCGGGACAGCCGGACATCTCAGACATACAGAGTCAGAGTCGGCCCAATTCTAACCTCCGTGCCCCCCCACCCCCACCCTTTACCTGCCCCACCGCCCCCTCTCAACGCGTCCTCGTTTGAAACATCGTGCTCCGGTCCCCAGTCGGTACCATGCATGAATAACCACCCTCCGCCCCTCATCTCCCAGAGCTGCATGCACCACCTCCATTAATCTGGTTCGTGCCGCTAAATTATGAAGAGGCACAGATGAGTGACACGTTTTGGGTTGGGAACACGAGCTGCGGGGTCCTAGTAAGGTAATGGCGACACGGCCAGCTCCTGTCTATATTGTGGAGGGAAATAGACTGTTATTAACAGATCACAACACACACACACACATACACACACACACACACACACAACCGTTTCTACATCGTCGTGGGGACCATTTCCCTAATCCCAAAACCCTCAAATGAATGCAAACCGAAACCGTTTCACTAACGCTATCCCTATTATATTAACCTTAACCATGAGATTATCCACACAAAAGAACAAAAAAACAAATCTAACCCTAGCCCGAACCCTGACTCTAATCCTAATCCGTCACTTTCATACTAGACCTAATCCCAACCCTAATCCCAACGCTAACCTAAGGCCCACAAATGACCCTTCTCCTCATGGGGAGCTAAAAAAAATGTCCCCTCGAGGCAGATGGATCGGGCCATTACGTCCGTATGAGGACATAAGGATGCAGTGGTCATTTATCTACCCTCATTAGGTCCTAACGAGGGTAGATAAATGAAAACACACACATACACATACGCATGCACACACTCTGCAGAGAGGAATTTTGTGGGTCTGCTGGTTTTCTTTTCATTTCTTCTTCTTCTTCTTCTTCTTCTTCTTCTGCGTCATTACGCAGCATGCCCATTGTGATCAGGGGTTGGAGATTGTAATTGCGTGGTGCTGAATTCGTGTAAACTTTAATAAGTACGGAGAGGGTGGAAACGTGTAACCGACTAAGAGGGCCTTTCCTGCACAATAGTATTCTGCAGAGCCTCGGATATTATTAGAAAGCGCCTCCCCACCCTCTTGGCCCGCTTCGCTTCAGCACAACCGGAACGCTTTGCACCAGGTGCTTTAAAGGCGACGGTGAACGTTGTACGCACACCGCTTACTCACTTTAACGCCTCGTCTCTCTGCCAGAGGGACAGACTTTTCGCCCTGAGTTTTCCCTTTTTGCAGAACAGCAGCAAAACAAAACAAAAATCGGCGTGAGCCTAAATATCATCAATCTGAGGACAGATTCAGGTCCGTCCGGGTCTCAGTAAGTCTCCGGTCAGAAGAGTTTAGGAGGTATGGTGCATTATGCATGGGGGTTTCTTTACCCTCTTTCTCCAAAAGTGCAGTTTTCATACAACGAAGGTTGGATTCAAGCGGGAATCCACTGAAACCTCTCGGACACACTTAACAAAATCCGTTGCACGGGAGGTTTCTGCAGAAGCCAGGACAGGGCGGCTCTACACGCAGCTGCGCGAGAAGCTGGCCTCGTGTAGACCATGTTAACACCGAGGTGAGACTGGGTAATCAGTTATTATGACTAGCTCTCGACTGTACAGGCCGCTCGAGCCAATCTGATGTGTACAGCCCAATATCACAACTGACAAATGTGCCTCAAGGGGCTTTACAGCAACACAACATCCTGTCCTTAGGACCCCCCCCCCCACATCGGGTAAGGAACAACGCCCCAATAAAAACCCTTTAAAAGAGAGGAAAAAATGGGAAGAAACCTCAGGGAGAGCAGGGAGAGAGGAGGGAGAGAGGAGGGAGAGAGCAGGGAGAGAGCAGGGAGAGAGGAGGGGGAGAGGAGGGGTCCCTCCCCCAAGACGGACAACGTGCCATGGATGTTGTGTTTATACAATGTACACAACACAACACTGAAAGAGGACAACAGAATTATAATGGAAAGGTAAAATGCATGAAGAATATGATGAGGAGGATGCCGAGCAGAGTCCAGACGCCACCGGAGCAGCCCAGGACCCCGAGCCACGTCACCACCATCACCATGGAGACAAAAAAGATAGTCGCACATCTCAGTGAGAGCATTAAAGCAGGATAACAGAATTATATGGATTTGTAAGATATATAAAAAGAAAATGTGATGAGGGGGACGCCAAGCAGTGTCCAGGTGGCGACCACCATCATGACCACCATGGAGACCTGGGAGGAGGACAGACTGCACGCGCACAGAAGGGAGACTGACATCGCACCGTTCACACACACAGAAGAAGAGAAAGGAGGGGCGTCTGGTGGTCTATTCCGTTGCCTACCAACACGGGGATCGCCGGTTCGAATCCCCGTATTACCTCCGGCTTGGTCGGGCGTCCCTACAGACACGATTGGTCGTGTCTGCGGCTGGGAAGCCGGATGTGGGGATGTGGGGATGTGTCCTAGTCGCTGCACTAGCGCCTCCTCTGGTCGGTCGGGGAGCCTGTTCAGGGGGGGGGGATATCGTGATCTTCCCACGCGCTACGTCCCCCTGGTGAAACTCCTCACTGTCAGGTGAAAAGAAGCGGCTGGTGACTCCACATGTATGGGAGGAGGCATGTGGTAGTCTGCAGCCCTCCCCGGCTCGGCAGAGGGGGGGGGGCAGAGACCGGGACGGCTCGGAAAATAGGGTAATTGGCCGGATACAATTACGGAGAAAACGGGGGTAAAAATCCCCAAAAATTAAGAGAAAGCGGAAGACATCATTCAGAGAGAGAGAGAGAGAGAAAGGACCCGTGAGAGACGAGCACAGTTTGCAATAGTCAATAATCTATATGCTTTAGACGGTATAGAAAGCGCGTGCGCAGCAGTTCGGTAATCGTTTCGTCCCCCAGTTGAGCAGTGGTCCAGTTTCGGCCTGGCTGAGAGGACATTTTGGGGGAAACAGTCTCCACTGAATTCACCTGGGACCGGGAGGGAGAGCAGCACCAAATCAAGTTTAGACCACCTATTTAAATGAATGCAGCATTAAAGGGAACACTCATTAGAGAAACTAATTTGCGCAACTTAATGACTCATTCATATCAGTCATCTGTTTTACTGTTGGCTCAATTAAGCAGGCCCGCAGGACAGCTGACAATCGGCATTTTTACAAGGGTCCCTAAATTGTCGTGCCCGTTTCCCCAGTCCAAATGTCCAGCGCACGTGCGCTGACCCGCACGCGCCTCCCTCTTAATTGCCTGGAAAACGATTGTCTGTGCCGGGAGATGAATGAGGCGCGGTATGCTTATCCAAAGTTTTCCTTAATGCCCCGCGTCCCCCCTGTCCGCAGTGAGTCGGGGCGTGACAGGAAAGCGGGGGGCAGAGGGGAGTGTGCAGTAATTGGCGGGCTGAGGGGGTCCCGGGGCTACTAGCCCATGGCAACGTTTACACCGACTACATGAAACACCGCTACAATTATCCACCCAGCGCATAGCTTTCAGCTTATCTCTCCTCTTTAGTTTGTTTTTCGTGAGTGCAGACTACCACATGCCTCCTTCTTTTCACCTGACAGTTAGGAGTTTCGCGTGGGAGGATCACGCTATTTCCCCCTCCTCCCCCCTGAACAGACGCCCCGACTGACCAGAGGAGGCGCTAGTGCAGCGACCAGTACACACATCCACATCCGGCCACCCGCAGACACGGCCAATCGTGTCTGTAGGGACGCCCGACCAAACCTGAGGTAACACGTGGATTCGAACCGGCGATCCCCGTGTTGCCAGGCAACGGACTAGTCCGCCACACCACGCGTACGCCCCTTAAAATGTAAAATTAACCCCAATGTGGATGCGCTGAGCGATTGGCCACGCAGCTAACGCGGTTGTAATTTGTCAGAGGATGAAAATAGGCTGGCCGACGCGCCAAGGCTGCAAAAACACATATTTAACTAACGATGTTTTGAGGTCAGCCGCAACACAAAATATTAACAAAAGTGGACCTTGGGATGGATTTTGGAAAGAAAGGCTTTCTGTTCCAGATCTTTCCGAGGCGAGCGCGGGCTTGCCAAACCACATCAGCATCCCGACTGTAATCTCTTGAATTCCGAATTTGTTCTCCCGCAGGTTAAGTGTTTGAAAAACCCCAATACAGCCCTGTAACAAGCCTCTCAGCCTCCCCCAGCCCGACGTGTAGTGGACTGCGGGAGGGAGCGACTGAATGGGCTTTAAATTGCCGCCGCTCCACATGTTTATACCGAGGGGTTGCTTCAAAAAAGTTTCTCAAACTACTTTTCTCTTCCCCCCCCTCCCTCGTTCCTCTAGTTGTTGTTGTGCGACTCGGCAAATCCGCATCGAGGGACACCCGGGATCATTCATCAGTGCCCGGACGGAGGAATGAACGCTGTCATTGAGTGATTGTTGTGCATCGCCTGGGGTGAGCGTTCGACTGCAGCAACACTCGACTAATGAAGAGAGAGCAACAATGTAAACACCGCCGCCGCCGCCGCCGCCGCGCTCCTCTCTCTGGCCCGCGCCCGATGTGCCGCTACATTCTAGCGGCTTGGAAGGCCGCACGGCGCGTGCGCCTCGAGTCGTCCTCTATTGGACGCGGTTGAAACAAATGTCCCCGTTTCCTGGTTTGTTTGATTTCGTATCTGGTCAGAAGGTGTGATTCATTATGAAAGCGTCGGAGAGAGAGAGAGAGAGAGAGAACTGAGGGGTGGAGAGAGACAGAGAGGGGGGCGGGAAGTGAGGGATGACGAGGAAAGTGAGGGATCGAGAGAGAGAGCGAGATGGAGAGAGAAGTGGGGGATGGAGGCAGTGAGACAGAGAGAGAGACGGGGAAGTGAGGGATGGAGAGAGAGAAAGAGAAGTGAGGGATGGAGAGAGTGGAGGGGGGAGTGATGGAGAAATAGGGAGACAGAGAGAGAGGCGGAAGTGGGAAGTGAGGGATGGCGAGAGAGAGAAGTGAGGGATGGAGAGGGAAATGTGGGATGGAGAGAAGGGGGAAGTTAGGGATGGAGAGAAAGAGAGAAAGAGAGAGAGAGAGGATCCTTGTTTGTCTGATATCCTCTGTGGGAGAGACTGAACACGAGTGGGTGGGGTTGTGTGTGTGTGTGTGTGTGTGTGTGTGTGTGTGTGTGTGTGTGTGTGTGTGTGTGTGTGTGTGTGTGTGTGTGTGTGTGTTGTGCAGCCAGCAGTGTATTCTCCCGAGCATCACGTTAGCCCACGCTGAAGTCTGAACTACTGAATATGCAAGGAGAGACGCTATCTTTCCTTTTGATTTTTACTAAAGGTGTTGAGTGCACATGTTTTGCATGTGCTTGCGAGCAGCTGTATGCTGATTTGTGCTTGTGCCTTTGCGTGTTCAGGTGTGTGCCTGTTAATGTGTACGTGTGTGCGCGGGCATGTGCTCCTGCGCTCGTGCTTTTGCATCTGCTTACGGGTGTCAGCATGCCAATTTGGGTCTTCGTGTGTTGATGTGTGTGTGTGTGTGTGTGTGTGTGTGTGTGTGTGTGTTTAATTCATGTATGCATGTTTCTCTCTGTGTGCCTGTGCATGCCAGCTAGCTCCTGGTTCTCATATTTTGGTTGGCCAGACCGTGCAGACAAGCTAGCGGGGGGTGGGGGGGTGGGGGGGGCTTGGGTTGGCAGGTCTGACGGGGGAAGAAAGTTAAGCATCTGGCAGGACTTCTGTATGCCTGAGCACATGCAGCTGGCAAGTCCAGCAAAGTCTTCATTGTTTGCTTCACTTTATTGTTTGTTCTGAGGAGCGCGCATAAATAATCTGTGCGCGCGCGTGTGCGCGCGCGTGTGCGTGCGTGCAGAAATATAGACGAACTCTTGATCCTGCTGAATCTGGGCGTGTGTGAAGCCTTCCCCTCAAATGCCTGAAAATTACTCAACCTCTGACTGCCAGAGGCTTTTCTCCCAAACACTTCAATGACAATAACGGTCCACCTGGGGAGCGATGCTGGGGGACCGACTGCAGGTCCGGTCGATAGGTCTGCTGGCAAATTGCTTTTTAACGTTTCACGCAATGGAATAAAACAGCGGCCCTTTTTATTGTCCGTAAGCCATGCGAGGCCATTTAAGTGAGTGTGATACATGAGTCACAAAGGACTCCAGGTGTCAGTGGTGCTGTAGGGAAGAAAGAGGAGATAGAAGTGTAAGAAAAGGGAAGAGGAGGTGGGTGGGAGGGTGGTGGTGGTGGGGGGGGCGGTGTGGATGAGGCGAGCTGGGTCTTGTTTTTGTAGTTTCTGCCATTGTGCATATCGATTATATCATTTGGCTCACCCGGCATCATTTAGGAGATCTTGGACACAGGAAATAGCACTGAGCTCCGCTTTACAGCAGTGTCTTATGGGACAAGCTGTTCTCTCAACAACCGCTGCTAAAAAAATAAAACGTACCCCAGTACAACCTGGGTCTTATTTTTCTGTAAAGTAATTCAAGTCCCGTGTCCAAAATCTCCACACTGAAGCCGGTTAGTAAAATGATATAGTAACTGAAGACGACCCGGGTTGTCAAAAGACAAAGAAAAACAAAATTGTTGGGGTGTACAAGTACGGCTTATGCTTGGTTTACTATGATTCTGTAACTTGGCGAATTCGGGGGGGGGGGGCAGCCGGGAACCGCCGCAGCCGGGACGCGAACCCGGGTCTCCCGCACCACGGGAGTCCACGTTAACCAGTCGACTGAAGGGTCCGACCCGTTAGCCAAGAGCTAGCGAGTCCAGTCATTCGTGGTCGTTACACTACCGCGCTCCTTAGGGAGACGCGTCCCCGCGCTTCAGCAAACCAGCTTCCTCACGCGTCTGGGCGCACGCGCTTCCGATGGCCTCGCGGTCTCACCATCCCACTTCTGACACCAATGTAGTGAGAATTCGGGGGGCAGCCGGGAGCAGCCGCAGCCGGGACGCGAACCCGGGTCTCCTACGTTAACCAGTCTACTAAAGGGTCCGTCCCGTTAGCCAAGGGCTACCGAATCTAGTCATTCGTGGTCGTTACAGTATTTTTATGTGCATTTTGAAGTATCGCATTAGAAGAGGTTGATGGAAATTGTAAAATTCGAAAAAACTTCCTCAGTTTCGCAAAAAAAAGTTTTTGGCTCGCTTGGGGTGGTTTTTGCCTTTTTCGAAAAGAGTTAATGCGCTAAATGGGATATGGAAACACCTTCGCCAAATAAGCAGTGTCGGCTCCTGCTAATCTCTCAGGGGGCAGTTGTTGCCATGATGGCTAGGATGACCCGTTCAGTGGGTAAATTACGACATTACTACGTTACATTGTACAATTTGTTTTTTTCTGGTCACCTCACACAGCAATACCACCAGTAACCACTAGATGGAGCCACAATACACGGATTGTTCCTTAGGCTACGTATATAGTATTTTTGGACAGCTACACCCAGGAGCTCATTGTAAATGTCCCGAATGAAATTATTTTGGCTCTACAATGACTGAACAACCCACTGTGTTCGTGAACAGATAAATTGTCATCTATCAGTTCGCCCTTACAAATACCTTTGAATGTGAAGAAAGACGGACCTGCTTTACCATTAATCAAATAAAATGGAGTCTTCACTCTCGCAACAATTTGTTTCAGTCTTCATCTCTAACACTCCACAAAACTCACACCGTCGATACGATGGGATACAATGCAGCGGTTCTTGCTCACTTCGTTGTTGTGACGACGCACAGCTATCCCGTATAGCTCTCGTCTAACTGTGTGGCAATGTAGACCCTCCCTGTTTCATGCTTTTTCACCTTCTATCACCTTCTACCTTCTCTATCAGTGACACTCATAGTTGTCCAAGCAGCCTGGCGGTTTCATACCAATATAATAGATATAGAAACGTACATTTTTGGAGAAACTTGCAAAAGATGAAATTCCAAATAACTTGATGCTGCCTATTCATAGATCGGAGCCTACATAGCCCAGAGAAAGTTGTGTCTATTCAGAAGGCCAATGTTTTGGCATAGAGCTGATTAGATCTACCCCCAGGAACTGAATGTTCAATTTCTCATGTTTACAAACTAAATTTCGTGAAAACCGGTTCAGATTTAAGCGAGTTACGGTTGATTTTGTAGTGAAGTCTGCATCTCTGTCTGTGAATGTTCTCATTCGTCCAGGTCATGGTTATCCAAAGGAGTTGAATCAAGTGCACCTGGTCTCGGTATATATCCGTGAAGACGTTTCGCCGCCTCTCATCCAAGAGGCTTCCTCGGTTCGTGCCTTTCTGACTAGACCAAGCTAGTCTGACTGGCTGGTGACGAGACTCAGAATTTGAGTCTCATCTTTAACGCTCCAGTATGGCGCAGACACATAGCACCGACATACAGCAGCGACCAGTGAGGTATGGCTGGCTGCCCTGTTTACGTATGACACATTAGTAAAGGCCCACCCGGAAGTCACAGAGATTGCATTGCAGTCAGTGCCTGCAGTTCGAAAAAAAATTGCCTCGACATGAAAGTGTATCAGAGCAATTTCCAACCAGGCTGATATCGCCCCAAAGGAGCAGTGCTCCACAGAACACGGCTTAACACTGATTGGACTATGATATTCAGACACAGGACAAACTCTCTGGAACGGTCACAGGCTAGAGTAACGCTGCGGTACAATGTGATAGCAAAATTCCCTCCCTTTTCTCTTTGGAAGTGCGTCACCCACTTTCCCTAAGGAACAAACCGCTCGTGCGAATAAATTCTGCACGTAGCAAACGTTTAAACCTGCGCCGCGCCAGTTTTGCTTCCCCCTTCTGGCAGTGAGTGTCATTACGTCTCTTCTTTCAGGGATCTCCCAGTGAGGAAAATCTACACCAACGTTTGTCCTCGAGGTCAATCACTTGTTTTTTTTTGGGGGGGGGGGTTCACTTTAATGCTTCCTCTGAAAGGCGAGTTTCTTATTTTTCTCTGGAGCATCAGGAAGTTTTCTTGGATGCCGCTTAGGTTTTCCCGCCACAACTTCCAAGCCCGGTAGCTTTCGGGCAGAAATCCCTAAAGGCAAGCCAATCAGTGGCAAGAAAGATCGCTTTCGTCAGCTCAGACAAAGCAATCGTTGCTAGTTGACGAAAAACGCATCACTACACATCACTTCCGGTGCGCAACACATGAATGTAGTGCAGGAATGTCACCCTTGACACCAGATTTAAAACTCCGGTACACTGTGAAATACAGAGAGATTTGCCTGGCAGTGATAGGGTTAATCATAATTGTGTGAAGTCGTTTGGCAAAGGCTTTAATGTCTTGGACATTCATTTATATTCAAAAGTCCCGCACTCTAGCTTTAGGTCAGTCGGGGTCAATTGTGACTGATGGCCAAGGTGATTAGTTTTGTTTCCGGTTTGCAACCCCTACTTCTTCTACTGTAGCGAATTCTGGAGGGGGGGGCAGCCGGGGACCGCCGCAGCCGGGACGCGAACCCGGGGCGACTACGTTAACCAGTCGACTAAAGGGTCCGACCCGTTAGCCAAGCAATAGTGAGTCTAGTCATCCGTGGTTGTTACCAGGGGCGTAGCCAGTACTTTTTTACCAGGGGGGGGCAGCTGGGGCCAGCCATTTACTTAGGGTGGCACTTGTCAAAACGACTATTTTAAAACTACTTTCGAAGATGATGATAGCCCTTTTAACAATGCCCTGGATTGTGTATAGCCAAAGGGTATGGAATGGTGTCATTCATCTAATCTACATGTCCCATGCACGGGTGTTAATGCAGGGGGTATGGCGGGGGCGGGGGGTCCAGCGGGGGGGCCGTGCTCTGACCAATGGGGGCCGTGGTCCCCCCTGGCCCCCACGTGGCCACGCCCCTGGTTGTTACACTACGTTTTGCGTAGCCTAGTTTATTCGCTCCAAACCAGCTGATGGAAACACGCCTAATTCGCTTTTTTTGTTTTTGTTTTTTTTGCAACATTTTTTAATTAGAATTTTCTTGTCAATTAATGGAAACACGGTTGTTTGTCAGGCAATAAAATGTTTTTGAAACAGGCTCATGATGGGACTTACAGGGACTCTTATCGCGCTTTCAGGTGCATGTTGGGGGGTCGTTTTCTGTGAGTAGAAAGTCATACACCCGAGTTGGTCGTGTTAACGTGGTTCATGTCGACAATAAACAAAAACACATTGAGGTTGTGAGACGGCTGCTGTACGTCACTTCCCTCAACCAATATCTTCATAGCTGCCAAAACAAACGTAGAAGAAGGACACTGCTTCATTGTCAATGAGTCATTCATAGCTGTAGCCCATCTAATGTTTGCCCACATTATTGTATTTCCTAGCCTCCAGGGACGGCTCAACGATTCGGGCGGCCATGATGATAACTCTTGTGGTGACGTCACAACTGGGAAATATGTTGCATCCAAATGGTCGATGTAGTACCGAACGTCATCATCCGACTTAGCAGGGTGCTCGTGTATTGATCCCTGGTGGGGGGGGGGGACACGCGTTTATCCGATAAACCGGACCCCCACCCCACCCCACCCCACCCACCCCACCCCCACCCCACTTGAATGCACAGTAATTCAGCCGCTGGCAATCAATGCAATCCCCTGCACTGTTTCCAGATGTTAAACGGCTCTTTGTCAAAGCGCGTCACATCCATTCTGCTCCTTGGCCGACGCTGAAGTACA
>JAJHIY020000736.1:0-33705 GCA_022114975.2 Lampris megalopsis
AACAAACTGTAGCTTTTAGACTTCATCTGTATACATCTTGTACTGGGTTTGCCATGTTTGCCTGTCTGTCTGTCACTGTTTGGTGAAGCCACAGCCCTCATTTGTTTTAACACGTGCCTGCACATTGTTTGTAATGACAATACACTGAATTGAATATATATATGTATATAGTATATATATATAGTATATATATATAGTATATATATATATATATATGTATATGTATATATATATATATATATATATATATATATATATATAGTATATATATAGATATATATAGTATATATATATATATATATATATATATATATATATATATATATATATATATATATATATATATATATATATATATATATATATATATAAACCCCAATGCAAAAAAACAAAAAAAACAAAAAACCAAAAGCAGATGTATGAACACACTCACGATGGCATTCATACACAAACCACAAAAACACACACTGTGCTCAACTCCCAAGACAAAAAAAAAAAAATCACTACACACATCTTCCAGGGGACACATCAACAGCTACTTAACAGTCGAACTGCCACAAACTGGTGTGACATTAAAAAGGCAGGTCTGCATCTTGTTCTGCTGCTGCGTGGGCGGATGTCAATAAGGTAATAAGTCAGACGGGGTGTGTGTGTGTGTGTGTGTGTGTGTGTGTGTGTGTGTGTGTGTGTGTGTGTGTGTGTGCGTGCGTGCTCTGAGAAGACGCTGGATGTTGAATGAAGGGAATAAAGGGCACATCTAGCGTGAAGTGAGAGCATCTGCTGTTCTGGGTGATGAATTGCAAATCCTGCTGTGTTGCTCTGCAGGAGGAGGGGTGTGGACTCCAACAGGCACCAACTTGTTTGTTCCTGTGGTACGTGCAAAACACATATATGTACACATATACTACAGTATGTGCACATGTGCATTAAATATACACATTATGCACAGTATGTGCGTGTGCACATGTGTATAGTGTAATACTATATACAGTATGTGTAGAGTATATCCAGGATGTGTATACAGTATGTGTGTGTATTGTGCACATATGGGCCTATAGCATGTGCACAGTATGTGTACAGTGTATGTAGCCAGTATGTGTCTGTGTATAGTACATACTACACATGCATAGTGTATGTATGTAGTATGTGTATATCGGCAACAGGTGTTTTTTAACTCAGTCAGATTTGATCTTTCTGTTCTGCTGGTTTGGGGGGGGGGGCACTCAACACACGACTGTTTCTTTTAACCCGCAGGCAGCAGGTTTCTGTGGGGAACTGTGAGGCATGTGGAGGGTCACACGATGTCCCTCAGAGCCACCCACTCCACCTGTAGGAGGCACTGATCCCAATGGGACACATGACCCCTCCTGCCTCCCACCCCCACCCAGCAACACACGTATGGCGCTATGCCATGCCCAAGTTCAAGCCGTCAGCCACAGCAGGTGGATGTGAGATAACGCCCACCGAGCGACCCCAGGCCCTGACTCACATGATCCAAAAACTGCAACTATACATGCAAGGAGCACGGATTATTGGCTTTAGAAACTCAAACTGAAACAATTGAAACGATTAGACCGGATTTATGGTGCAGCCCAACACGAACGCACATGCATGCAGGAAGAAACACACACACACACACACACACACAAAGTACAGTGTTGTACTAGCAGTCAGCTCAAGAGTGTGGGCCAAGGCAGCATCATTACAAAACCACAAGAGCTGTTTGTCCTTTGAAGGCAGAAAAACTCAGCAGGAGCTCTGGAGAGCTGAAGCCCTCCTCCTCCTCTCCTCTAATCTCTCTCTTTTCCAGACCTTTAACTACTGTGCCTCCAATTCTTTCCATCTCCAACACTGCCCCCCCCACCCAAACACGCACTTCATTTCTCTCTCCATTCCCCGTTGTTCACCTCCATCCTCTCATCTCTCCGTCTCCTGCCCCCCACCCCTCCCTCTCCCCCTCTCAGAATATTAACCGCTCTAATCTGGCTCTGCTCTGCCGGTGACCGGTGGGGCTTGACGTGTCGCCAGCTCAGAAAGCTGCTCCAAGTTTGACTCCCAACAGCCAACAGGAAGACGGATGGAGCTGGCCCGAGGCACAGGTCAGCCAACACCGGGACTGTACTGGCGGGGGTCAGAGCAGAGGTCGCGCTGTGGGGACCCCCGTAACGGAATACTGATAAGCCGATAAAGATCAGGCGCTAGGTCCACGCCAAACTCACCCGGCTAGCTGTACCAGCCACCATCTGCCAGTGGATTAAAAAAGTCCTGACAGCGTCAGATCCCACTATGGCCGGACTCGATGAAGCAGCAATAATTGGCAACGCTGTCTTCGGGAGGGGGGGCGGAGTCGGCTTGTGTTCGTCACATGAATGCATCTCTGTGTGTGTGGGGAAAAAGCAGTGGTTCGACCTGGATTCACCTTGTCACGAAAGTGGCGAGGCGTCTCCTTCGAGACTGCCGGCCGGAGAGATGCGGTTGGCGAACGCATGCAGTACGAGGGTGGGTGTTGGAACTAAAACAGGGATCGACTGGCCACTAAATTGGGATAAAAAGGGAAAAATCAGAAATACATTTATAAATTAAACAAAAAAGTCCTGACAGACAGGAGGCAGCAGGTGAGCCCGTGGAAAATCACATCCAGCAACTGGACAATCAGCACTGGCGCCCCCCAGGGATGTGTGCTCTCCCCTCTACTCTTCTCCCTCTACACAAATGACTGCACCTTAGGTGACCCGTCTGTTAAACTCCTCAAGTTTGCGGACGACACAGCCATCGCTGGCCTTATCCAGGGAGGTGACGAGTCTGCATATAGACGGGAGGTTGATCAGCTGGCCCTCTGGTGGGGCCATGACAACCTGGAGCCGAACATGCTCAAAACTGTGGAGGTGACAGTGGACTTCAGGAGGAGTCCCCCAACACTGCCCCCCCTCCCAATATACTCAACAGCATGGTGTCTAGGGTGAAAACCTACAGATTCTGGGTTCCTCAATCTCCCAGGGCCTAAGGTGGGCATCCAACATAGACACAATCATCAAAAAGGCCCAGCAGAGGATGTACTTTCTCTGCCAGCTTAGGAAATTCAACCTGCCCCAGGAACTGCCGATTCAGCTCCACACCGCAATAATCCAGTCTGTCCTCTGCACATCCATCACGGTCTGGGTTGGATCGGCCAACAAACAGGACCGGGACAGACTACAACGGACAGTTAGGTCTGCAGAGAATATCACTGGTGCCAACCTGCCCTCCATTCAGGACTTGCACACCTCCAGACTCAGGAAACAGGCAGGCAACATCGCTGCAGACCCACCACACCCCTGGTCACCACCTGTTCCAGCTCCTCCCCTCTGAGTACATGAGCAGGTGGTTATTACTACTTTGGATGGATGACTATGGGTCGTGCTGTGATAAAAAAGAACGCATTGGTTCTAATTGAGTTTGGGTCGATAATGAGGTTTCTACCAGTTTAAATGGGGGTCGCCTGAAATATTAGTAGGCAAGAAATTAAAGCACACGGTGAGTCACCGTGACTCGTGTAATTTGCCGTGCAATAAAAACTAGTGCTGTCTTTCGTCAGTCATTTGCTGGTTTTCAACTACTTTGTATATACGGTGGAGATATAGATCAGATTGTACTTATAACTTATAACTAGACTGGTTTTCTGATGTATTGTCATGTTTTTACTTTGTCAACCTGTTCAATAGTTTTCTTATGTACCGTTATGTTTTTACTTCTGTATTAATTGTTGCGTGTTTGCTTGCCCAGGGACTGCAGATGCAGATTAGCTGCCGGCTAACCCTGGCGCAGTTGTAAAATTGTGCGTTGTCCCTGTCAAATAAACAATAAACTAAACTAGATATACTGCACAGAGTATATCTACTACTACTACTACTACTACTCTCAGCTGCTCCCATTAGGGGGCGCCACAGCGGATCATCGGTTTCCATCTCTTCCTGTCCTCTGCATCTTCCTCTGTCACACCAGCCACCTGCATGTCCTCCCTCACCACATCCATAAACCTCCTCTTTGGCCTCCCTCTTCTCCTCTTCCCTGGCAGCTCCATATTCAGCATCCTTCTCCCAATATACCCAGCATCTCTCCTCCACACATGTCCACACCATCTCCATCTTGCCTCTCTTGCTTTGTCTCCCAACCGTCCTCTAATATCCTGTATATATACTGCACAGAGTATATAACTGGATATATTATCTGTACAAAGCGTTGGTAGTACTGTATACCTACATAGGAGGCAGTGCTAACATGACGTCCTAGCTATTCCTGCTGCATTTCCTCTCATGTACTTCATTTTCCATCCATCCGTCCATTATCCAAACCCCTTATCCTGCGCTCAGGGTCGCGGGGATGCTGGAGCCTATCCCAGCAGTCAGAGGACGACCCCCAAGGTTGGACTACACCGGGGCTCGAACCCAGGACCTCCTAGCTGTGAGGCGACCACGTTAACCACTGTACTTATCCAGGGGAAATGGCAGTACACACACCACCCCTACCCTCCTACTGTCGGATCAGAGCTCCTGAGCTCATACACAGTGAACGGTGGGTTTGTATTGATGTTCATGTACGTTATGCTGTTTGTCTTGTGGGAGTGGACTGAGAAGGCTCGCTTGTTTCTGCCACCACCCCAATGCTGTGGCCACTGGAGCATCTCCATCAGTAGTTTTGGGCTTCAATGCCTTGCTGACGAGTTCCTCGGTGGCGGTTGTTGAAGGGAGGGAAAAACAACACTCATTTATTTATTTTCTTCCCTGCATTTCCCGGTTGATACGGAGACGCAGACCGGAGCCAATCCAATCAGAGGCCACCTCCTCTACCGTGCACCCCATGCTGGACCGTAATGGCATCTGTCTGGGTCAATCCATCCATTATCCAAACGGCTTATCCTGCTCTCGGGGTCACAGGGAGTATGTCTAACGAAGTCAAGTCAAGTGGGTTTTATTTGTCCCCAGAGGGGGCAATTGTTGTGTAGCAGCGGCAACATTTAAACACACAAACGCTCCACAGAACACGAGACAAATAAATACAAATGAACGCCACATGCGGCGAGGAGAACAAAGCCAAGGAGAAGCAGTGCGGCAGTAAACAGTGCTAACAGTGTTATGGAGGTGGAGCAGGTTCCACCTCTTACTGATGGAGTTTAGCAGGGACATGGCTGAGGGAGTGAAGGAGGGTTTGTATCTACTGGTTTTGACTACTGGCTCATGAAGCGACAACCAGAAGGTGAGGTCTGAGACTCTAGGTGCAGGGGGAGGGGGAGGGTGCTGTCAGAACAGAAGGATTCTGCTTTCCTTAACACCCCCCCCACTTCCGGTGTGGGAAGATGGCGGCGCGAATTCACATTGTGGCGGCCTCACCCAGTACCGTTCACTCTTACACTTGTTACGCCGCCTCAACAAAAACCCAGGTGTGTCTGTGTCATGATTTAAACCACCGTAGCAGACACACACTCACACACACACACACACACACACACACACACACACACACACACACACACACACACACACACACACACACACACAGATATGGAAATGAAATTCCAGGCATCTGTTGTGGTCGGTCAGGCTCACCGTGTGTACTCACAGGAAGTAGAAGGTGTCATTAGTCCTGCAGGACTTAACAACACTCCCATGAATGAATGAATGAATGAATGAATGAATGAATGAATGCACCCCCTGTTCTCAGACCTGTGATTCTGATGAGGAACAACTCCCCAGAAATAAAACACCGGGAAATAAAACACCAGGAAACAAAACACCGGGAAATAAAACACCGGGAAATAAAAGACCAGGAAACAAAACACCGGGAAATAAAACAGCAGGAAATAAAACACCGGGAAATAAAAGACCAGGAAATAAAACACCGGGAAATAAAACACCGGGAAACAAAACACTGGGAAATAAAACAGCAGGAAATAAAACACCGGGAAATAAAAGACCAGGAAATAAAAGACCAGGAAGTGAAAGACCAGGAAATGAAAGACCAGGAAATAAAACACTGGGAAATAAAAGACCAGGAAATGAAAGACCAGGAAATAAAAGACCAGGAAATAAAAGACCAGGAAATAAAAGACCAGGAAATAAAAGACCAGGAAATGAAAGACCAGGAAATAAAACACTGGGAAATAAAAGACCAGGAAATGAAAGACCAGGAAATAAAAGACCAGGAAGTGAAAGACGAGGAAATAAAACACCGGGAAATAAAACACCGGGAAATAAAACACCGGGAAGTGAAAGACCGGGAAGTGAAAGACCAGGAAATAAAAGACCAGGAAGTGAAAGACCAGGAAATAAAAGACCGGGAAGTGAAAGACCAGGAAGTGAAAGACCAGGAAATAAAAGACCAGGAAGTGAAAGACCAGGAAGTGAAAGACCAGGAAATAAAAGACCGGGAAGTGAAAGACCAGGAAGTGAAAGACCAGGAAATAAAAGACCAGGAAGTGAAAGACCAGGAAATAAAACACCGGGAAGTGAAAGACCAGGAAATGAAAGACCAGGAAATAAAACAGCGGGAAATAAAACAGCGGGAAATAAAACACCGGGAAATAAAAGACCAGGAAGTGAAAGACCAGGAAGTGAAAGAGTGCGGGAGCGAGAGAGGGAGGGAGAGAGAGGTGGGGGGGGGAGACATGTATGTACTATGTATGTATAGAAACGGGACCAGGCCGAGAGAAGAAAGCTGTCCTACATGTTACACACCTGGTCTGGAACCGGACCGAACACACAAATGACAACCAAACATGTGACCCACTGTGTCCCTCTGGGCCATCTGTTAAAACATCTGCACAACCACAACACAAACACAACAGCTTTCTGTCCCAAACATTTCCTCTCAGGGTGCAGCAGCAGGCGTGCAGTCAAATGTCAGGCCTCCACAACACACACACATGGGGTTTCTGTGTGTCTGTGTGTGTGTGTGTGTGTGTGTGGGGTGTCCCAAATGAGGTGGTGGTGTTGTGTTGTTTTTGTGTTGTGTCGTTTTTGTGTTGTGTGCTGTGTTGTGTTGCTGCGTTGTGTTCTGGCATTTTTGTGTAGTGTTGTGGTGTTTTTGTGTTGTGATGTTGTGAGTTGTGCTGTGGTGTTTTTGTGTTGTGCTGTGGTGCTCTGTTGTGGTGTTTTTGTGTTGTGGTGTTTTTGTGTTGGATTGTGGTGTTTTTGTATTGTGGTGTTTTTGTGTTGGGTTGTTGTGTTTTTGTTTTGTGGTGTTTTTGTGTTGTGGTGTTTTGTGTTGTGTTGTGATGTTTTCGTGTTGTGTTGTGGTGTTTTGTGTGTTGTGTTGTGGTGTTTTTGTGCTGTAGTGTTTTGTGTTGGGGTGTTTTGTGTTGTGTTGTGATGTTTTCGTCTTGTGTTGTGCTGTTTTGCTTTCTGTTGTGGTGTTTTTGTATTGTGCTGTGGTGTTTTTGTGTTATTGTGGTGCTTTTGTGTTGTGGTGTTTTTGTGTTGTGGTGTTTTTGTGTTGTGTTGTGGTGTTTTTGTGTTGTGATGTTTTCGTGTTGTGTTGTGGTGTTTTGTGTTGTGGTGTTTTGTGTTGTGGTGTTTTTGTGTTGTGGTGTTTTGTGTTGTGTTGTGGTGTTTTTGTATTTGTATTGTTGTGGTGTTGTTGTGTGATGTTGTGGTGTTTTTGTATTTGTTTTAATGTTGTGGTGTTTTTGTGTTGTGTTGTGGTGTTTTTGTGTTGTTGTGGTGCTTTTGTGTTGTGATGTTTTCGTGTTGTGTTGTGGTGTTTTTGTGTCGTGTCGTGTTGTGTTGTGTTGCGTCCTGTGTGTGTGTGTGTGTGCTTACCGGCAGAAGGGCAGCAGTGACAGCAGCGTCTCCTTGGTCGGCCGAGTCGTGAACTCCGGCAGCGTCTGGATCAGTTTGTTCATCACCATGCGGAGGTAACCCTGCAGCTGCTTCCTCCTCTCCTCCACAAACTTGGCATCCTGGGGAGGGGGGGGGGAGAGGGAGGGGGGGGGGGGGGGGGGGGGGGGGGAGACAGAAACGAAGAAAGAAAAAGATGGATGAAGAAAGAGACGGAGGGAAAGACAAGAAGAGAGAGAAGAAAGATGAAAGAAGACGGGAGAGAGAAACAGACGGGGGAAGAAACAGCAGAAATAAAAAGGTTAACGAGTCCAGAGGAGTCGAGTTTGTGTGTGTGTGTGTGTGTGTGTGTGTGTGTGTGTGTGTGTGTGTGTGTGTGTGTGTGTGTGTGTCTGTGTGTGTGTCTGTGTGTGTGTGTTCTCTGGGCTGTCAGTGATTCTTTCACCCCAGAAAAGAAGAACATGAAATCTAAACCTCCTGTCAGTCACCAGCTCTCATGATCAACACAACAACAGTTAGCAAGAGGGAAGAGGAAAGTAGAGACACGCCATCAACACGGTCCCTCACACCATAAAACCATCAACACGGCCCCTCACACTATAAAACCATCAACACGGTCCCTCACACCATAAAACCATCAACACGGTCCCTCACACCATAAAACCATCAACACGGTCCCTCACACTATAAAACCATCACCACGGTCCCTCACACTATAAAACCACCAACACGGTCCCTCACACCATAAAACCATCAACACGGCCCCTCACACCATAAAACCATCAACACGGCCCCTCACACCGTAAAACCATCAACACGGTCCCTCACACTATAAAACCATCAACACGGTCCCTCACACTATAAAACCATCAACACGGCCCCTCACACTATAAAACCATCAACACGGTCCCTCACACTATAAAACCATCAACACGGTCCCTCACACCATAAAACCATCAACACGGTCCCTCACACCATAAAACCATCAACACGGCCCCTCACACTATAAAACCATCAACACGGTCCCTCACACCATAGAAACCATCAACACGGTCCCTCACACTATAAAACCATCAACACGGTCCCTCACACTATAAAACCATCAACACGGTCCCTCACACTATAAAACCATCAACACGGTCCCTCACACTATAAAACCATCAACACGGTCCCTCACACTATAAAACCATCAACACGGCCCCTCACACCGTAAAACCATCAACACGGTCCCTCACACCGTAAAACCATCAACACGGTCCCTCACACTATAAAACCATCAACATGGTCCCTCACACTATAAAACCATCAACATGGTCCCTCACACTATAAAACCATCAACACGGCCCCTCACACTATAAAACCATCAACACGGCCCCTCACACTATAAAACAATCAACACGGTCCCTCACACTATAAAACCATCAACACGGCCCCTCACACTATAAAACCATCAACACGGTCCCTCACACTATAAAACCATCAACACGGTCCCTCACACTATAAAACCATCAACATGGTCCCTCACACTATAAAACCATCAACATGGTCCCTCACACTATAAAACCATCAACACGGCCCCTCACACTATAAAACCATCAACACGGCCCCTCACACTATAAAACCATCAACACGGTCCCTCACACTATAAAACCATCAACACGGCCCCTCACACTATAAAACCATCAACACGGTCCCTCACACTATAAAACCATCAACACGGTCCCTCACACCATAAAACCATCAACACGGTCCCTCACACCATAAAACCATCAACACGGCCCCTCACACTATAAAACCATCAACACGGTCCCTCACACCATAGAAACCATCAACACGGTCCCTCACACTATAAAACCATCAACACGGTCCCTCACACTATAAAACCATCAACACGGTCCCTCACACTATAAAACCACCAACACGGTCCCTCACACTATAAAACCATCAACACGGTCCCTCACACTATAAAACCATCAACACGGTCCCTCACACTATAAAACCATCAACACGGTCCCTCACACTATAAAACCATCAACACAGTCCCTCACACCATAAAACCATCAACACGGTCCCTCACACCATAAAACCATCAACACGGTCCCTCACACTGTAAAACCATCAACACGATCCCTCACACTGTAAAACCATCAACACGGCCCCTCACACCATAAAACCATCAACACGGCCCCTCACACTATAAAACCATCAACACGGTCCCTCACACTGTAAAACCATCAACACGGTCCCTCACACTGTAAAACCATCAACACGGTCCCTCACACTATAAAACCATCAACACGGTCCCTCACACTATAAAACCACCAACACGGTCCCTCACACTATAAAACCATCAACACGGTCCCTCACACTATAAAACCATCAACACGGTCCCTCACACTATAAAACCATCAACACGGTCCCTCACACTATAAAACCATCAACACAGTCCCTCACACCATAAAACCATCAACACGGTCCCTCACACCATAAAACCATCAACACGGTCCCTCACACTGTAAAACCATCAACACGATCCCTCACACTGTAAAACCATCAACACGGCCCCTCACACCATAAAACCATCAACACGGCCCCTCACACTATAAAACCATCAACACGGTCCCTCACACTGTAAAACCATCAACACGGTCCCTCACACTGTAAAACCATCAACACGGTCCCTCACACTGTAAAACCATCAACACGGTCCCTCACACTGTAAAACCATCAACACGGTCCCTCACACTATAAAACGTCTGAACCGCCTTATTAGATGCAGATCCTCTACCAGGCTGTGTTTTAGGTCTTGCAGCTTTGGGCCTTCGCTGCAGACCTCAGCATGGCTGCACAGACACAAGCATGGAGGACGAAGCAACGCTACCGTAGGCGCTTGGTAGCACAGGCGGAAGTCGTTTCTTGTTGGTTTGTTTTTTTTCTGAAGCTTGTGTATTTGTTTCTTTGTTGTTTTAGGAAACTCGAGGGTACAGTCAGTGTTTTTTTCATTAGTGTATTTAAAAATATCTAGATGGGTGTAGAAGGGCCAAAGGACACATTGTTAAGAGTAGTACTTGAAAACAGACAATATTACGTGGTCGTGTACGAACATTAAGATGATTTCACGCGACGTTAATGGTCTGAACAAGCCAATTACGAGGAGCAAAGTGCTCGCACAAATGACACGTCAAGGAGGACGTCTTGTATGCATGCAAGAAATACATTTGTGTTGTGCAATGGTCAGGGTCTTCTGTTCATCCCACCGCTCACCCGGGACAGACGTTGTAATTACCATATGGAAGCGCAGCCCATTTGAGGTGGACATACAGATTGTGACAAGGAGGGCGGATGTGTTTTTGTTGTACCGAAGATAAATGGAAATTATATCACACCGTTAAATATATACACCCCCCCCAAGGAGGGTCCAAGTACAACCGAGAAGATTACCGATATAATTACAGTACAAAGTAAAGGGATAATTGTGTTAATTTACTGATGAATGAAAAACTGGATTCAGAGCAGTACAAAACATCAGGCCCAAAGGGACACACGTCTGACGAGGAATTCTCTACAGATACTGCAACAGTGGATGTATGGCCAACTTGAAATCCAATTCAAACGGATTACACAAGTTATTCCTCACTTACAGGAAACTACCCGAGACTAGATTATTTCTTTGTTTGCTAAAGACCTATCTACAGTTACAAGTAGTAAAACTGGCCAAATACGCTTATCACAACATGCACCTTTACAAATGAGATCAGGGAGTAATATGGGAAAAGCTGCTGGTATATTTAGAGATTTAATAACTTCCCCGTTTTAGAAAATGAGTTCAAAACAAAGCTAAAAGAGTAAAACGAGACTATAATGATACAGAAGATATAAACCCAGTAATTTTATGGAAAGGGGCTAAGGTTGTTCTAAGGGGCGAAATAATAGCCTACACCTCTTCTAGGAAAAAAAAGAAAAAGAAAAAGAAAATGCAAGAAAATCACACAAAAGGAAAACTGAGGAATTAGGAAAAAGCACAGAAAACTTCGGGGGAAACCTCAGTATTTAAGAAGAAGCTGGAGCAGCAATGAATGAGTTCTTAAATATGGAAGTAGAAAGATCACCATCAGTTGCGAGACAAAGAACATATGACGGAGGCCCCACAGCAGCTAAAGTGTTAGCCTACAAACTTTAAAAACGGCAGAGGGAGGCATCAGTAATACAGCGAAATGACACAAAAACAACAAAAAAACCCAAACAAACAAACAAAGGTTTTAAAAAGGGGCCAGAATGAGATATGGAATGAGCAAATCAAATTGCAAAATATTATCAGGATCTCGATGACGCTGTCCAAAATCTTGTAAACAAAGATGTTGATGCAGTGTTTCCGAAAGTTAAACTTGCCTAAGCTTACAAAAGATCAGAATTTCACAATTGTAAAGGCAATATCAGAGGAGGAGATTCATAATTCTGTTAATAAACTTCAATTATGGGGTGTCTGGGTGGTGTAGTGGTCGATTCCGTTGCCTACCAACACGGGGATCGCCGGTTCGAATCCCTGTGTTACCTCCCGCTCGATCGGGCGTCCCTACAGACACAATTGGCCGTGTCTGCGGGTGGGAGGCCAGATGTGGGTATGTGTCCTGGTCGCTGCATTAGCACCTCCTCTGGTCGGTCAGGGCACCTGTTCGGAGGGGAGGGGGGAACTGGGGGCAATAGCGTGATCCTCCCACGCGCTACGTCCTCCTGGTGAAACTCCTCACCGTCAGGTGAAAAGAAGCAGCTGGTGACTCCACATGTATGGGAGGAGGCATGTGGTAGTCTGCAACCCTCCCCGGATCAGCAGAGGGGGTGGAGCAGCGTCTGGGATGGGTCGGAAGAGTGGGGTAATTGGGCAAGTACAATTGGGAGAAAAAAGGGGAAAATCCCCCTCCCCAAAAAACCTTAAAATACACAAGTGTCCTGTAAGTGATGGATATACGAATGTGTTTTACAAATAATCCCAGTATGACCTTGTTCCACTCTTATGTAAAGCTTATAATTGGACATTGGATAAGGAAACATGGGCAGCAACACGCAACTCCACTATTATAACAGTATTATATGAACCAGATAAAATCTACAGCTTGTTCATCCTATCATCCTATATAATAATATCCAATTATTCATATATTGTTCAAGTAGTCTTTTAAATACAGATCATAAACTTATCTTCAATACTAGCTACCAGATTAGCAAAAATTATATCTCAACTACTAAATCCAGATCAAACCGGGTTTATTAGTCAAAGACAGCTTGTTGATAATGTGAGACGAAAATTAACCATTATACAGACAACTCAGAAACAGATCTCCCTGTGGGACTGGTTACCCCAGATGCCGAGAAGGTCTTTTATAAGGTCAGATGGCCTTATCACTTTGAAACTTTAGTTTGCACACCACCTTTATCAAATGGTTGAAAGCTGTGGATAAACAGCCAAACGCCAGAGTCAGAGTTAAAGGGGTAATGTCTAACTTCTTTAAGACAGCGAAAGGAACCAGATCGGGGGGTCTGTTATTACCATTGATTTTTGTTCTATGTCTTGAGCCACTGGCAGAACATGTTAGGTTAGAAGATTAAATAAGAGGAATATATACACATAGCAGGAGAAAAATCATAAACTGTCGATGTATGTAGATGATGTATTCATTTATCTATCTAACTCTGAACAGTTAATTGAAGTACTAATGAATGTAATTAAAGAATTTGGAGCCATTTCGGGGTATACATTGAATGCAAATAAAACAGAAGTACTGGTTATGGGTTGTACAATCAGCGATGAACTCAAATACAAATATGCATTCCACTGGAATGTGGCAAGGATAAAATGTTTTGGGAAAAAATAGAACAAAGAATCAGGACAACTTGTACTCAAAAAACTTTGGAGAATTAATAAGTCAAGTCGAACAAGATTTAAATAGATGGTCTACAATCCCATTTGCCCTTTGGCAAAGAGTTAGAATTATATATATCAATATATTATCAAGATTTTTAATCCTTTTCAAATCAATACCCAAATAAATAAATACATAAATAAATGGTCTCTAACACGTTCAAACAATGGGATTCTATTATAATGAAATTCATATGGAATGGCAGGAAACCAAGAATAAAAATGAAATACATTAAACTACCAAAAGAAATGGGCGGTCTTGATTTGCCAAACCTGCAAGCTTACTATCCAGCAGCACAAATAAGAAAGGTCCAAGTGCGGGTGCTAGAAAGCACACACAAGATGGACAGAGATGGAATTAAACCGTGGCGACATACCACTAACTATTCGGCCTTTTTCCAAATATAAAAAACCATACGTTGGGAATCGAGACGATGGATGGGTCGTCACTACACTCGGGGTTTGAAGGGGTCTGTGTTCTCTGCATGTAACCATCCTATTGTACAGCAGCAGTGGGCAGCTGCAGTGCCCGGGACCAACTCCAGTTCTTCTTTCCACTGCCTTGCTCAGGGGCACAGGCAGGAGTATTAACCCTAACATGCGTGTCTTTTTGATAGTGGGAGGAGACTCACGCAGACACGGGGAGAACATGCAAAATTCACACAGAAAGGACCCGGGACGGCCTGGGGTTCGAACCCAGGACCTTCTTGCTGTGAGGCAACAGCGCTAACCACTGGGCTACCGTGCCGCCCACAACAACACACAATATTTCCAATGACCTTCCTGCTGGATGGGATAACCAAGACAACATGGACAACACCTGTATTGATGTTTTTCTTTTTATACATGGCTACAGACACGGATATGTACACCCTCACGTGTGTGTGTGTGTGTGTGTGTATATATGTGTGTATCTACAGTACCCAGTCGTTCTTCCAATATTGGTATAATGTATCCTGTGACTCAAATTTATCAGTTTATTCAACTATATCCTGTGAACTGATATTTATCTAATCAGTTATTTTATTCACTACTTTTTTCTTTCCCCTTTTATGCTCTGTAACTCCAGTACCGTTTTATATTTTCTTAAAACGCAAATAAAAAAGGCCACTTTCCACACAAGACATCACTGATGAAATAAGAAACACGTGAAAGACTAGGCACTTATCTTTATGATTTTACTGTAGTACTAGTACTAGTAGTAGTAGTAGTAGCAGTAGAATGTATTTCATTTCAGTACGGGCAGGTTCAGCTGAAATCATGTTTTCAGTGCTGAAGGAAAGTCAAACAGTCAGTTTTGCCATTTAGGCCACAGCGTTGAGCCGCCTCCTGCGGGAGAGTCAGTGCTCCTCACATCCGGCCCAGCATCGCTAATCACAGTCCAGGCCGGAGGAGAACAAAGGCTGGGCAGCCCAGCATTCGACTCTCGGGGGTCTGAATCTGGAACAGAGAACAGACACAGACGCTGTACCAGTCCCACTTTCTCCTCTGTATGCAAGCCCAGCGACGCTTTGGAATGAAATAAAACTTGAAAAAGATAAGAGACTATTGCTCGGTTAGAAAGGGTCTGGTTTTAATCTGCAGGCGGGCAAGGGACAAGATTTTGGTATCGGAGGCGTTCTGGTTTTCGTTTCACTTGTAGGCCGAGTAATACCGACCAACCATGTTTGAGTCGGTAGTGATTTCTGCAGGAACAGGGTTTGGTTGCATGTTGGCAGCAGGCCGTGTGGGGAGCGAAAGAGACGGAACACATTGGCCAAAATGTTGTCTGGACTTCAAACACCTATGAAAAGTATTGGTGTGGGGCGTCCGGGTGGCGTGGTGGTCTATTCCGTTGCCTACCAACATGGGGATCGCCGGTTCAAATCCCCGTGTTACCTCCGGCTTGGTTGGGCGTCCCCACAGACACAATTGGCCGTGTGGGTATGTGCCCTCGTCGCTGCACTAGCGCCTCCTCTGGTCGGTTGGGGCACCTGTTAAGGGGTGAGGGGGAAGTGGGGGGAATAGCGTGATCCTCCCATGCGCTACGTCCCCCTGGTGAAACTCCTCACTGTCAGGTGAAAAGAAGTGGCTGGTGACTCCACATGTATTGGAGGAGGCATGTGGTAGTCTGCAGCCCTCCCCGGATCGGCAGAGGGGGTGGAGCAGCGTCTGGGATGGGTCGGAAGAGTGGGGTAATTGGGCAAGTACAATTGGGGAGAAAAAGGGGGAAAAATGCCCCCCCCCCTCAAAAAAGAACTGTTCCGAGTCGTGTCGACTACTTGTGGAACAGTCCGGTCGTACACGTCTTCTCTAAACTCCTACTCCATTCTGGCGTCTCAAGTTGCTAACCCGACTATACACAATAACGGGTGCACGGAAAAGGAAGTCTTTTTTCACCCTTTGCAGACACGTCACAATTATCACGTGATGAGGGAGACTGCGCCATGACAGACGGCAGTACATGATAGACCGGGAAATTCAAAAGCGAACAACAAAAACAAAGAAAATAATGCGACGGATGAGTAGCTATTGTAGTTTAAATGTAAGTGATGGCTACCAATAGTCAGAGTAATGTTGTGGAGTTGTCCTGTGAAGTGAGTCACCTTGTAGGACGGCACAAAGAGTGATATGTGGAGAAGCTAGCGATAGCAGGGTTAGCTACCGACCCGTACCTTCTTCCTACCGATGTGTTCACGGATCTAGCAAAACCGTCCAGTCTGCCTGAGTTCAATCCACACGATCTGTACCACTATGTTACCAACGGAGTGTCCCCATACACAGGCGCTGACCTAAAAGCATACAAAAGTCTGGATGCTTACCAGTTCTTTGTAGCTGGTGGGGTTACAGAGTCGCGGAGCTACGCTCACAGCAGGGGGATGTACCTCTTAATGGCAAAGGTAAGACATAGCTAGCTAGCCAGCTGTGTATGCTTTCAACCTGTTTCCCCTAGGATGCCATCAAAACTCAAATCGACTGTAACCAAAAGCAGCTCATACTTTCCTCGCCATTTCATAGTAGGTTACACAGTCTTGCCATCTAGCTAGCATTTGGGTCATTCCATAGAAAGTGTAAAGTTTGAGTCCACAACATTCAAAGGGGACAAGGAGGCATAATAAAACTGTCAGTAATGTTTTCAGTGTCTGAAGCCACTGATTCAAGGGTACTGGTTAGCATGAAGCAAAATACAATTAAATAATAAATATACAATTTGTATATTTTTAGCTGTTTTTACTAAATTACAATCATTTTCTCATGTCCACTCTGACCATTTCTCACATTCATGTAAGGTAACACTTTAAAAATATCACATAAATCTCAGACTTTTATTGTTCTTATGAGCAAAAATACTTCCCTCTTCATATGAAATGTGTTAAATTAAAAATGCATACTTTTTGGTTAAAAAAAAAAAATATATATATATATATATATATAATATTTGGTTATGATCAAAAACCATTTCCAAAGTCCCCAATCTTAACACTTTCCATGGAATGACCTGCCTGCACTATCTGTAACTTCAGGTCCATCATAGTCAGGCTCTGTCTGCGACCCAGCTGAAACCATGGGTGTCTGTGAAGAAGGATGGAACCGTTGTGTGCGGCCACTGCACATGTAAAGCAGGCCTTGGAGAGGTCTGCTCCCACATCACGGCTCTGCTGTATGCCCTAGACTCCGCCGTGAAACACCTGGAAGACAGAAGCTACACTGATGGGCCACGACAGTGGGGACAGCCTCCCTTGAAACCAGGCAAAGCTCTGTTCCAGGAGGCGAAATCGATTGATTTCTCAAATCCTGCTAAGAAGCACTGCGGTGTACAGTACAAACGGGTCAGTTCAGGTTCAGGTCCATCTGGGAAAAAAGTAGGTTTTTCAACAGCAGCCATAGAAAAATTCTACAAGGATCTGCACAATGCAACCCCAAACCCTTCGGAGAAGAGTGGTCTCCTACGCATATTACCGCAGTACAGTCACCAGTTCCAAGCAAAGGTGGTGTCTCTGGGTCTACCACAGCCTCTACCTGAGTTGTACAGTGCTCAGAATCGTAAGTCTTCTGCCGTCCGCCATGGCGTTCATATTCCCCGCGAGTGGGATGTGACGTCACGTGCAAAGGGTGAATAGGAAGAGGAAGTCTTCATAGGGAATGGAAGCGAGCAGCCAGCAACCACACCCGAAGCTCCGAAATATTGGCTGTTGTGCCCTGAGGCTAAATCATCGTCTGACAGCCGTTGGGTTCTGAGGTGGCTAGCTGGTGGAGAGCCTTTAACGATCCAGTTTAATGGTTTTAATCGAGTCAGACGAGTTTTACTGTGTAATATTACTGCTAAGAGACATGTACTCAGTCTCAGAAGTAGCATTCGATTTGTTATAACTTTTAGCGCCCCGTTTTTAAACAGACAGTTCTCAGTGGGTTGGGTTCACAAGACTTTGATAGCTAGCTAGTGTGATGTTGCAAGGCAACTATTCATAAACAGATCAGCTGACAGACTGATGATGTCAAACCATCGACTGTCCAATCAATTCAGAGTATTAGACGATGACATTTATTACCAGAAGCTGACTGGTTATCTGAAACGTTTTAATTACGTTGACAACCAGGAGGAGAGTTTCTCCAGGAGCTTTAGTCACAAGTTCACTGCAACAGCAGTTCTGATGGTACATTAAACAAACCGTAAAGAAAATATGAAACTTCACTCTTGTTTTGTGTGAGTGATGTCTGCAAGTGCTGGCAGCTGCTGTGTACCGGAGTCAAGTTCCTCGTCTGTTCAGGCACACTTCGCCAGTAAGGCCGATTCTGATTTTAACTCCCGACGATTTTCATCGGACTGGAGCGTTAACGCAAAAATAAGCTCATGATAAAAATACAGTCTGGATGATAGATTACAATATAAACTAACTACTGATGTGAATGATATAAAATAAAGACCTAATCCAGCTCAGATCTGAATCTCTGAAAGTCAGTTGTAATCAGGATGTCCTCATCACGGAGGATTCCAGAGAGATCCCCCGGACATCTTGTGTAAACACTTTGACGCCACGTGGGCTCAGCACACGACCAGTAAGACTGGGGGCACTGGGATGGCGGATCATCACATCAAGTGGTTGTTAAAGGACACTGGTGGTTTGATTCATACTGGCTGCCTTCCCAGTCCCTTTCAGCCATCTGGTCTGTGGAAGCTGATTTGGGCTTTACGTGTTTTGTCTCTTCTGTATTGAAGAGTGACACCAGTGGAAATTCCCCGTGTCCGAAATCTCCAAACTGAAGTCCGTGAGTAAAATGACATCATAACCAATACATACAAAGGAAAAAACACTGAAAATAAGACCCTGGCAGTGGCGGCTGGTGCTAAAAATGTTTGGGGGGGGGGGCGCAATGTACCTTGGCGCAGCACACCTGACAGCTGCTTTAATGTCCACACAGTCACAGAGTTATTAAGAAGGACCATGTAGCCTATAGACTTTATCAGGGCTCGCAGACGGTGGATGATTGACAGTCGAGACGAGGCATGGTGGTGGGTGTGAACATGATTGACAGCCACGAGAATTGTCCAATCACATTAGATCAAAAAACATTAAAACAATACCAATTCGCTGCCACTAAAAGTGGGAGTGTCTGGGGCATCACAGAGCTGCGCCCCCTGGAAAATCTGAAGAAACCAATCAGACAGCAGCCTCAGGTCACCTGCTCGCCACAAGTTCGAGGGCTTACATAAGGTATGGTTTGGCCGGCGCCCCTCACCCAGGAAGTATATGTATTCAGACAGGAAGTATATGTATTCAGACAGGAAGTATATGTATTCAGACAGAGATTTTCATCTCTTGATGTTTGAAGGGGGCAGCGCCCCACTGCCCTGTACTGGCTAGCCGCCACTGGACCCTGGTTGTGAAAAAACAGGAAGTGTCCTTTAAGAGAGTTGTTGGGGGCAAACTTGTGCACCTTCTCTGGGTGTCACACAGTGGGCAGAATGGATGATGTGGTATCAAATGTGATGTGTCAGATTAGGCTGTGCATGCCTCCGCCGGTTTCATGCTACGTCAACACAATATGGGACACCCTGACTGCTTTCATGGATGTCAGGACGGTAATAACTGTAATGGACGTCATGACAGATTCATTCCTTCAGGGAACAGAGGGGGAGGTGCAGAAGAATCCCCCGTGCTTTCCTTCCCTTCGTTCAATGAGAAAAAAAAGAGAGGGGGAGAGGGAGAGGGAGAGAGAGGAGTGGAAGGCGAGAGGGAGGGAGGGAGAGAGATAGAGAGGAGAGGAGTGGAGGGAGAGAGAGAAGGAGAGGGAGAGGAGTGGAAGGCGATAGGGAGGGAGCGAGATAGAGGAGAGGAGTGGAGGGAGAGAGAGAGGGAGAGAAGTGGGGGGAGCGGGAGAGCTGTCGTGGTGTAGTGATGCCATAAGGAGGCCAATCTACCATCTTCTCTTTCTGTCTGTCTCGCTATTGAACCATATCTATTCATGCAAAACAGTCACCACAGCATTTATGTCAACCATCCATTTATCTGTATCAATACATCATCTATCTATCCATTTATCTGTATCAATACATCATCTATCTATCCATTTATCTGTGCCAATACATCATCTATCTATCCATTTATCTGTATCAATACATCATCTATCCATCCATTTATCTGTATAAATACATCATCTATCTATCCATTTATCTGTATCAATACATCATCTATCCATCCATTTATCTGTATCAATACATCATCTATCTATCCATTTATCTGTATAAATACATCATCTATCTATCCATTTATCTGTATCAATACATCATCTATCTATCCATTTATCTGTATAAATACATCATCTATCTATCCATTTATCTGTATCAATACATCATCTATCTATCCATTTATCTGTATCAATACATCATCTATCCATCCATTTATCTGTATAAATACATCATCTATCTATCCATTTATCTGTATCAATACATCATCTATCTATCCATTTATCTGTGCCAATACATCATCTATCTATCCATTTATCTGTACCAATACATCATCTATCTATCCATTTATCTGTACCAATACATCATCTATCTATCCATTTATCTGTACCAATACATCATCTATCTATCCATTTATCTGTACCAATACATCATCTATCTATCCATTTATCTGTACCAATACATCAACTATCTATCCATTTATCTGTGCCAATACATCATCTATCTATCCATTTATCTGTATCAATACATCATCTATCCATCCATTTATCTGTATCAATACATCATCTATCTATCCATTTATCTGTATCAATACATCATCTATCCATTTATCTGTATCAATACATCATCTATCCATTTATCTGTATCAATACATCATCTATCTATCTATCTGTATCAACACATCATCTATCCATCCATTTATCTATATCAATATATCATCTATCTATCTATCTGTATCAATACATCATCTATCTATCATCTATCTGTAGCAATACATCTATCTATCGTTCCATTTATCTGTATCAATACATCATCTATCCATTTATCTGTATCAATACATCATCTATCTATCTATCTGTATCAGCACATCATCTATCCATCCATTTATCTATATCAATATATCATCTATCTATCTATCTATCTATCTATCTGTATCAATACATCATCTATCTATCATCTATCTGTAGCAATACATCTATCTATCGTTCCATTTATCTGTATCAATACATCATCTATCATTTATCTGTATCAATACATCATCTATCTATCATTTATCTATATATTGATACATCATCTATCTATCATTTATCTATATATTGATACATCATCTATCTATCATTTATCTATATATCGATACATCATCTATCCATCCATCACCATCACCAAGTTCTCCCACACAGCTCCCCTTCTCCTCTCCCTCCACTGGCTCCCAGTAGCTCCTCCTCACATCCAGTTTAAGACTCTGGTGCTGGCCTACAGGGCAGTGACAGGAGCAGCTCCTTCCTATCTCCAGGCCACGGTCAAGCCCTACACCCCCACCCCACCACTTGGCTCTGCTGCCTCGGGACGCCTGGTTGCCCCGTCACCCAGAGGCCCCTGCTGCCGATCGACCCGGTCCCGGCTCGGTTCTGTCCTGGCCCCACAGTGGTGGAATGAACTCCCCACTGATGTCAGGACGGTGGAGTCGCTGCCCATCTTTCACCGCAGGTTGAAAACTCACCTCTTTAAGAGCTACCACCCTGTTACTTGTTCTTAGCACTTATTGTATTCACTCATTTAAAAAAACACATCTCTTTCTTGCGCTTTTACTTTAGCACTGGTTTTACTCTTAGATGCTTGTTTAGATGCACTTATGACCTCTGATGACTAGTAGTTCTCCTGATCTCCTACGTTAAATGATGCACTTATTGTAAGTCACCTTGGATAAAAGCATCGGCTAAATGACTGTAATGTAATTACCACGTCAATGTCCCCACATGCATATATCAATACATCCATCCATATCTACCCCAGGCTTCTTTATTGATCATTACAAAAACACAGCTGTGCACGACTATCTATCTATCTAACTATCTATCTTGATTAACGAGTCCATCTATTCATCTTTCCATCCGTCGATCACTATCACTCTATCTCCCTCTGCTGATCCGGGGAGGGCTGCAGACTACCACATGCCTCCTCCCATACATGAGGAGTCACCAGCCGCTTCTTTTCTCCTGACAGTGAGGAGTTTCACCAGGGGGACGTAGCATGCGGGAGGATCACGCTATTCCCCCCAGTTCCCCCTCCCCCCCGAACTGGTGCCCCGACCGACCCGAGGAGGACACACACCCACATCCGGCTTCCCACCCGCAGACACGGCCAACTGTGTCTGTAGAGAGGAGGTAACACGGGGATTTGAACAGGCGATCCCTGTGTTGGTAGGCAACAGAATAGACCGCTACACCACGCGGATGCCCCAGTCAAGCCTCTTCATGAAACAGGCAACTGGACGTGGTGCAACATTTGAACACAAAGAAATGGAAACATGAAGCCTCTTCACATCTATTGTTGGTGTTCATTTGTACCTTGTCCAGTCATCTGAAATATAATATATTAGGAAGGAAAATGTGTGCGCACACATACGCACACGCACACACACACACACATGCATTTTTTGCTTGTCTATACCTGTGAGGGACCCTCCTTCCCTACATTCCTTGGCTGTTTGTCTACAACAAAACTGCTCACTCCATTTCTGGTTATGCCTCTTAGCACAACGGAGCAGCGCGGGATTACACGCTTAGCAGTTTTGGGATCATTTGGGTGCAGTACCAGAATAATGGTTATAGGGGGAGTCAGAGAGCAAAGGTCTGTGGAAAAAACAGGAGTAAAAAAATTCATTTTGGGCCAAAAGTGTGGAGCTTTGAGAAAAACCACGGGTAGCACTTCTACAGTCTTAGGAGGCTGTTTCACTGGAAACCAACTGCGGACCAGCCACCATGTCCTCACATCCCAAACATGTCCTCACATCCCAAACACGTCCTCACTTCCCAAACATGTCCTCACTTCCCAAACACGTCCTCACTTCCCAAACACGTCCTCACTTCCCAAACACGTCCTCACTTCCCAAACACGTCCTCACTTCCCAAACACGTCCTCACTCTGCTGGATAAAAACTGGCTCCAGTCCTCACCATGTAGCAAGTACAAGAACACACACACACACACACGCACACACACACATTAGATAAAGGCAAAGGGGACTCATTTGAATGTCATTTGGCCTAGACCTGTCTTCCATAGGAGCCACAGGAGGAGTCTCATGACTGCATCCTGCACAAGTAGGTCACATCCTGCACATGTAGGTCACATCCTGCACACGTAGGTCACATCGTGCACATGGAGGTCACATCCTGTACACGTAGGTCACATCCTGCACATGTAGGTCACATCCTGCACACGTAGGTCACATCGTGCACATGTAGGTCACATCCTGTACACGTAGGTCACATCCTCCACATGTAGGTCACATCCTGCACACGTAGGTCACATCCTGCACATGTAGGTCACATCCTGCACACGTAGGTCACATCGTGCACACGTAGGTCACATCCTGCACACGTAGATCACATCCTGCACATGTAGGTCACATCCTGTACACTTAGGTCACATCCTCCACATGTAGGTCACATCCTGCACACGTAGGTCACATCCTGCACATGTAGGTCACATCCTGCACACGTAGGTCACATCGTGCACACGTAGGTCACATCCTGCACACGTAGTTCACATCCTGCACATGTGGGTCACATCCTGCACACGTAGGTCACATCCTGCACATGTAGGTCACATCCTGCACACGTAGGTCACATCCTGCACATCTAGGTCATATCCCGCACACGTAGGTCTCATCCTGCACACGTAGGTCACATCGTGCACATGTAGGTCACATCCTGCACACGTAGGTCACATCGTGCACACGTATGTCACATCCTGCACACGTAGGTCACATCCCACACACGTAGGTCACATCATGCACACGTAGGTCACATCCTGCATGTTGTATGTGCACATCCTGCACACATAGGTCACATCCTGCCCACGTAGGTCACATCCTGCACATGTAGGTCACATCCCACACACGTAGGTCACATTCCACACATGTAGGTCACAACCTGCACATGTAGGTCACGTCCTGCACACGTAGGTCACATCGTGCACACGTAGATCACATCCCGCACACGTAGGTCACGTCCTGCACACGTAGGTCACATCCCGCACACGTAGGTCACATCCCGCACACGTAGGTCACATCCCGCACACGTAGGTCACATCCCGCACACGTAGGTCACATCCCGCACACATAGGTCACATCCCGCACACATAGGTCACATCGTGCACACGTAGGTCACATCCTGCATGTTGTATGTGCACATCATGCACATGTAGGTCACATCCCACACACATAGGTCACATCCTGCCCACGTAGGTCACATCCTGCACATGTAGGTCACATCATGCATGTTGTATGTGCACATCATACACATACAACATGCATGATGAACAACGTGGGGCGCTATTGAAGGTCACAACCTGATCCCACAGTGTGAGATGTCCATTGTAGTTACTCCTGGATTGGCGTCCTTAACTGACAGATGCATTATGGGATCTTATTGTGACGTTAATCCCAGGGACAGGGTCAGGGACAGGAAGTGTGTGTGTATGTTTGTGTGTTTATCTGTGGGATGTGTTTAAGGATATGTATGAATGTTTTGTTTTGTTGCACACAGCATCCGCCGATGAGAGAGCCACGTGAAGGAGCGAAGGGACACAACAAACAACAAAAGTACAGGCGCACACACACACACACACACACACACACACACACACACAGCAGCTATCAGAGGAGCGATAAGGAGAATGGACCAGACAGGAGGTGGAGCCTACAGATGCTACATGGAGTCTCTGCAGGAGCACTGCCATGAGTCTGCAGCCGGTGCCACAACACTCGGCTGTGGCCGAAATACCCCCAAATAGAATTTCTGAAGAGGAGTGTTGCCTAGCAACAAAACAACAGCGCCACAAAACAAGACTACATCAGGAGTACACACGCCGGATGCTTTTCCTTAACTCCTAAAAATAAAAAATAAATAAACAAAAATTGAAGCAGTGAAAGACACCAACCAAAGCCTCTCCGCCTGGTCACCGACATCCTATATTAAGACTCTTGTTAGTGGTGAGAGCTTCACTCTCTGGAAATCCATACTGACAACTGCTGCGACAAAATGATCCTATGTGTCATAATCTGGGTTTAGTGCCCCCCCCTTTCTCCCCGATTGTATCAGGCCCAGTTGCCGTCCCGGTCGCTGATCCACCCCCTCCGCCGATTCCGGGAGGGCTGCAGACTACCACACGTCTCCTCCCATACAAGTGGAGTCGCCAGCCGCTTCTTTTCACCTGACAGTGAGGAGTTTCACCAGGCGGATGTAGCGCATGGGAGGATCATGCTGGTCCTCCCAGTCCCCCCCCCCCCAAACAGGCGCCCCGACCGACCAGAGGAGGCGCTAGTGCAGCGAACAGGACACACACCCACATCCGGCTTCCTACCCACGGACAAGGCCAATTGCGTCTGTAGGGACGCCCGACCAAGCCGGAGGTAACATCGGGATTCGAACCGGCGATCCCCGTGTTGGTAGGCAACGGAATAGACCGCCATGCCACCCAGACACCCCCGGGTTTAGTGCTTTTTAGAATCAGAATCAGAGTCTGAATACTTTATTCATCCCCGAGGGGATAGTCGGTAACTTAACAAGTGCATTTTTTTTTTAATGTACATAAGGTCTATGCCTGGCAGCCTGTCCAGCCTGTCTCCCCGCCTGCTGCCCAACGACTGCTGGGATAGGCTCCAGCATCCCCTTGACCCTGACAGCAGGATAAGCGGTTTGGATAATGGATGGATGGATATCTTTATTACTCTCAATTTCAACAGAAAATGATAAATTCACCGTTTTTTTCATGAACTACCTCATTCGAACCGAGATCTACTTTCCCGTTGGCAGCCTGCTGAGATCTAAGAGTCTAAATACAGAGCCATAGTTACAACTGATGGCCTGTGTACGTTTAAAATTGCACACAACAAAGGGAAAAACAATCCAGATATAATAAAATGTAGTTTTCTGAGCTGGAAAACTTTAAATAAATCTAATTGTCTACCTTGGTGGGACTGCTGGCACTGGGAGGAGGCAGCTAGTTTCTCATAGTCAGGGCAGCAGGAGCTGGTTGCAAGCCTTCGGCGGGCCACAAGGTGGTCATCTGTCATTCAGGATCTGTACTTTGACTTGATGATCTTCATTTGATCCAAAAAGTGCTGTCGAGTTCAAAGCACATCTTCTGCGGTTGGGATACTTTTGTCTCAGAAGCAACTCCCAGAACTCTACATTCATGCCATAGCAGAGCTGTCCAGGTAAGGTGGAACAGTGATACTACTTTGGCAGCAATGCAATCCAGCTCAGTACCTGCACCAAATGGAAAAAACAGGTAGCTGGCAACACGGTTCACTGGATGTAAAGTCAGTAAAGTGCTTCTCAAATTCGGACAAGTTACTTTGAACTTGCTCCTCATAACGTGCACTGTCAAGCTGCACAACGTCTTTACCCTGATGCTGAAATTCTGCCTGCATGTGAAGAAAGTTCCACAGGTCACAGTGAAGATCCGTTGTAGCTTGCTTTTAAATGTGTTCACTGAACTCATCATGTGGATTACATATTCATTGTTGCCCTGCAGCTCTAAATTAAGTTCACTGAGCAGGTCAGTGAGATCTATGAGGAACGCTCAATCCAAAAGCCAATGGTTGTCCTCTCGCCGTGCGTATTCTGCGTGTTTTGACAGCTTCAGAAATTCTTTGATTTCGGCCAACAACTCACTGAATCTCACCAAACCTGACCTCTGCTCAGCCACCCTTACATCCATGTGCAGCAGCAGGTCTGTGTGTCTCCTCCAAGTGTGCACGGAAAGCATTCTCTGTCGACTCCTGGCCCAAATGGAACACATCATCTTCATTGCAATAACCAACTCTTCTTTAATTTTTAAAATCTTCCCACAAAAAGCTTGCTGGTAAATTATACAATGATAATTAAGGAAGTCTGGGAAAGATTCACTTTGTTTGCACATTGCAATGAACCCACTGGTGCGGCCTACCATTGCTGGAGGACCATCAGCTGTGATGGAGATGAGCTTAAAAAGGGGCAGTTGGTCTGGTGAATTCCATGAAAGTGTGGAAAATATGTTCGCCCTATGGTGTGCCCTTAGAGTGATGAAGTCACTTAGATGAGCGATGAAACCTTTCTCCCACTAAATGCATCCGGATGAACTGATTCAACTGTCTCGGATGCCTTCAGTGGCAAAACGGCAAGAAGCTCTTCTTTTGCAGTCATGTCTCAAAAAAACCATTCTAACGAAAATGCATAACTGCCACATCCACCATATCAGTCGACTCATCAAACTGGAGGGAGAAACACTCACACGTGTCAATGTTCTTCTTCAGTTGCTCCTCGGGATCCTCTGCCGTTCCCTCACATCGCCGTGTAACGGTATTCTGGGATAACTGCAGCCACGATACCCGTTTTATTTTTTGAAATCACTGATGAGTGCATCTGCAGCCCCAATAAATGCCTCTTTAACAACTTCGCTGTCCTCAGAAGATTTCTTGTGCTTAGCAAAAACATGACTGATGCGGTAAGACGCTATCATTGTAGCTTTACCCGTGGTCAATTCCAGCACCTTTCAGGTTCGTAGAGCTGTTTGAGCTCAGAAATCCGTGTCGTAGCTTGTGCTACATCTTGAAATACCACCCCAAATTACCCTTCTTTTGTAAGGCAGCACTTGCATTGCAGATAACACAGATGGACTTCGAACCGGAGTAAAGACAAATGATTCACCTCCTATTCAGAATGAAAATGATATGTTTCTGTTCTTTTGGCTTCTACAATATTTGTGGTTTTCGCCACTGACACTAAAGAGTTTAACTTTGCCTAACTTAGCTAGCTAGCTGGTCGATCGCACGGTCATCTCTCAACTTCTCCAATTTAACAAAGCTAACAGTGACAGCGAGTCCCTAACAACTCAATGTGCCTAACAACACCGGGACAGTAGCTGGCACTGTTGCCCAGCGTACACTGCCAAAACATTGATATTGTGATTTATTATTGACCGGTTGTAATGTTTAAAGTCTTCAGTACATGTAAAAGTGTTTTTGAGTTAACGCATCATCTCATCATCAGCCGCTTCTCTGGGGTCGGGTCACGGTGGCAGCAAGCTAAGTGGGGCACTCTAGACGTTCCTCTCCCCAGCAACACCCTCCAGCTCCTCCTGGAGGATCCCAAGGCGTTCCAAGGCCAGATTGGACATGTAGTCCCTCCACCGAGTTCTGGGTCTAACCCGGGGTCTCCCCCCAGTTGGACGTGCCCAGAAAACCTCCATAGGAAGGCGCCCAGGAGGCATCCTAATCAGATGCCCGAACCACCTCAAATGGCTCCTTTCGATGCGAAGGAGCAGCAGCTCCTTAACTGTTGAGTGATATTTTTCCATTTGTGTTATGTGCAATGTTATGTGTTTTCACCCTCATGTTGAAGTGTATCGGCAGACAGGAGACCTACCAGGTTGCATGAATATTGTTATGAACGGCCAATATAAAAAAAGTAGCACAATGAACGAATTGTTATAATCTTGGTGCGACTTGTTGGTCGACATGAAATCATGTCGCGATCAACCGGTTGGGCACCCCTGGTTTAGGAAATCTGATGTCAGTGTACACTTTTCTGTAAAGATGACTTGATAGATTTTTCTTTAATTATGTTTTGGACAGTTTTTGCTTCATGAGGTTGATTGAAAAGGAACGGGAAGTATTTGATGGACAGACATGGATGTCCCGAGTCAAGCCCAACAGGCATTTGTTTGTGTTCGGGGCATCGTCAGCAGGCGTTCACCAAAATTAATTTGCAGGTGATTGGATCAGTCTTGAATCGGTCACAACTGCAAACCCCATGATGTTGAACCAGAGCACCACATTTCCAAACATGCTGGCCTGCTAGCAAACACCGCTACTGCTAGCAGTCCAGTCCTCCAATGCTAACCTCTCTTAGCACTACCATTTTCATCGTTTTCAAAATACAGCGCTGTTCACAGTCGTCAACATCTAAACTGCACCACATCGTTCTCTGATCGGTCCAACGTCCAACTGCCGGGCTCAACTTATTCTCAACGGATCCTTTCCAGAATAATATGAACAAAAAAATGAACTTGCGAGATTTAGGGTACCTTTGCAAGACTAATAAGGGAGCGCATGACAGACAAAATCTGAGGGGGCGGGGGAAAGGGGTCTAACACAGCCGGAGAAAATGAAGGCCAGTTTCAACTGGTAGTATTACGAGCAAAATGAAGGACGACAGCTGTGAATCCAGGCCAACAGCGTTTCTACATGTCAGCCCACAGTGGGCCACGGCGGGGCCGGGGCCGGTGGAACCAGAACAGGCTGTTCTCCTAACGCTCGGTTTAAAGACAGGCCATCGCTGCAGGGCCGCGCCATGCATAAAACATAGCAGGCAGTTCAAGAATGCTCATACAAGAACTCCACTATGTCTCCTTGTCATAATTAAAGGCGCTAAAGATGCATATTGCATAATGTGTTAACACAACATACTAAGACTTGTTAATTATTCACTTTGTACTGCCTGATTAATTAATCGGGACAGCCTTGGCTCTCGTCTGCGGGTAGGTAGAGAGGGGGGAAAGCCTCTGTCAAGGGCAAATGGTTGTATAAGTGCCATTCTCCCGGCTGTATTACCTGAGGGAGTTTTACATAACGCCTTTGTAATTACATCGCTGTATAACGGTGTTTACTGATCGTCTCAGCCATGATTGGCGGCTGGGCTTGAAGGGGAAGAGGAAATGAAGATGGCTGGTGACGTCGTTACAACTCAGCGTCCGCGATGCAGACCGAACCACAGTCACCTCATAGTAACTCCTCTATTTCACAGCGGCTCCCTTTCCTCTTGATAGGAACTAAAAAGGAAAAAGGAAAACTCTTATTTCCTCACCCGCATCCTGATGAGAAGAAAGAGACAGATGGAGGAAAATAAAAACAAAACACAAAATACAAAAAACAGGCTGACAACGAAGCAATTTTTTCCTCCCTTTTTCTCCCCAGTTGTACCTGGCCAATTACCCCTCTCTCCCGAGCCGTCCCAGTCGTTGCTCTATCCCCTCTGCCGATCCGGGGAGGGCTGCAGACTACCACGTGTCTCCTTCGATACATGTGGAATCACCAGCCACTTCTTTTCACCTGACAGTGAGGAATTTCACCAGGCGAACGTGGTGCGGATCACGCTATTACCCTCAGTTCCCCCTCCCCCTTGAACAGGCGCCCCCAGCCCCACCGGCCAGAGGAGGTGCTAGTGCAGTGACCAGGACAGACACCCACATCCGGCTTCCCACCTGCAGACACAGCCAATTGTGTCTGTAGGGACGCCCGACCAAGCAAGAGGTAACACGGGGATTCGAAGCGGAAAATTAAGCAATTTCATTCAAAATAAAAGGAGCGCTGAGTGATCGGAGCGAGCACGAGGGAGGAGGGGATGAGGCCAGTCAACACAACAGAGTACGGAGCCTGAACACTTTAATGTCGATTATAATGTCGTTTTAATTCGTTATGTGAAACGTGAGAATGGGTTGCTGAATTGTGACTCTCTCATCCTTTCTGGTCGCGCCAAGCATTGGCACACTTGACCACCGTGGGGCGATGCGCTTTATAAAAAAATCACGTCGATATCGCCTCCTGGGCTCCATAACAAAGAGAAAACACAGAAGGAAGGATAGGAGAGAGCGAGAGAGAGAGAGGAGAGAGAAAGAGAGAAAGAGAGTAGCAAGAGAGAGTAGAGCGAAAGAGAGAGATAGAGAGAGAGAGAGAGAGAGTAGAGAGAGAGCAGAGAGAAAGAGTAGCAAGAGAGAGTAGAGCGAAAGAGAGAGACAGAGAGAGAAAGAGAGAGACAGAGTAGACAGAGAGAGAGAGAGTAGAGAGAAAGAGAGAGAGAGGAATAAATAGAATAGATAATGTTGTCCGACAAAAGCGATAAAAGCTGGATGAGAGAAACCTGAGAGCTGGACGCCAAGGTCTGACAGGAGAGAGGCTTTGATGATGTCTCCATTCAGCCCGTCCTCCCTGTCCACAGTGCCATCGGGAAGGACTTGACAGGCGCTCCTCTAAAACATTTAGCCTGTTTGCCTTTCCAGGCCGCTGACAAATCAGCTGGTTACTAGCCAGCTGATACAAGAAGTGTGTGTGTGTGTGTGTGTGGGGGGGGGGGGTTCGGGGCTAGCTAATGTGCACGGCGTGTTCATCATGTCATCATCTGCATTGTGATACCAGCTGGACACTCTCGCCTGAAGGACCGGGAGACGCCCTGAAGGAAAGAGTCCCGTTATCTCATTAACAACACTGAGAGAGAGACAGATGGGTTTGTTGAAGAGGAAGACGACTGATGAAAAGGAGGCCTCGCACCACCCTGGGAGCCACGGTTAGCGTCTTCTCATTCGGTGTAATGGACCGTAAACGTGACATGAAAACGACACTGACAGTGTCGGACATGGAAGAAGTCGGCGCAGCCCGACCCCTTCACGGTATCGCCATCCAAGTGTTATCTATGTGCAGTACGCCTGAACTTATACATTTGTTTTTGACACCGATTTTGGGCGTCCGGGTGGCGTAGCGGACTAGTCCGTTGCCTAGCAACACGGGGCTTGCCGGTTCGAATACCCGTGTTATCTCCGGCTTGGTCGGGCGTCCCTACAGACACAACTGGTCGTGTCTGCAGGTGGGAAGTTGGATGTGGGTACGTGTCCTGTTCGCTGCACTAGCGCCACCTCTGGTCAGTCAGTCTGGGTGCCTGTTCAGGGGGGAGAGGGAACTGGGGGGAATAGCGTGATCCTCCCACACGCTACGTCCCCCTGGTGAAACTCCTCACTGTCAGGTGAAAAGAAGCGGCTGGCGACTCCACATGTATGGGAGGAGGCATGTGGTAGTCTGCAGCCCTCCCCGGATCGGGAGAGGGGGTGGAGCAGAGATCAGGACGGCTCAGAGAGCGGGGTGATTGGCCAGGTACAATTGGGGAGGTTAGGGTTAGGGCGGGGGGGGGGGGAGAATGACACCGATCTCCTGTTTTTGACAAGCAGGTTACACATTTATTGATTATTATTGTCACTAACAGTAGCTAGTAATTGTGGTATTAACAGTCAAAGTAGTAGTAGTAGTGGTATGGTAGTAGCACTATAAATTACCAGGTTAACATACTTATTCTACTTCTTTATTTTTTCAGAAAGACAGTAGCAAGAATCTTAAGTTTTTGCAACGTTTCTGACTTGCTGAGCTAATCAAGCTTAAATTCAACCAACAGCTGTTTACGAGGACTTTAAGCAAGTGGCGGTACAAAGTCAGCCTGCTACTCAGAAAAATGGCCGATGAACAATAACCAGAGCCAAACAATAACTCCCCAATCAAATGTGTCACTAAACGACGACATGGCTCAAAAATGCACACATTCTGATTCCAGATCCTGGAATATAACTGCGTGTTCCAATCAGGGGTCTGACTCCTGTTGCAGATCCTAAAGTTAAGTTAGCAACCTGTATTTTTAGAGGTGTCTCTGAATTACTGTCCTTCTTGTGTTCCTGACATGACTCGTGGCAGCAGATTAGGAACACTGTGATCACAAGGAGTTAGCAAGCTACCTGGCTGATAATTCATGGTCGTGTTAGTTGGTGTTAGTATAGCTAATCTCATATACATTTGTGTTCATGTGCGCGTGCATGCGTGTGTGTGTGTGTATGTACAGGTAAGCTGTTACATGTGTAAGGTATATACTATATGAGCTAAATCCATAGTATCGCAGATGCAGCCTGACAGCTTTAGCCTCACCAACTGGACATATCACATCACTGGAGGATTCTAGGTCCAATGACACTACAATGGCATGCGGTGTCCCACAGGGGTCAGTGCTTGGGCCCATCCTGTTTTTAATCTATTTACTCTCACTTGGACGTATCAACAGACAACACAACATCACATCAACTGCTATGCTGACGACAACAAGGTCTATATTAAAATGCATCCCAATCCCAGCAGCACAATCTTCACCCTCAATGGCACGGTAGCCCAGTGGTTAGCACTGTTGCTTCACAGCAAGAAGGTCCTGGGTTTGAACCCCAAGCCGTCCCAGGTCCTTTCTGTGTGGAGTTTGTATGTTCTCCCCATGTCTGCATGGGTTTCCTCCAGGCGCTCTGGTTTCCTCTCACCATCAAAGACATGCATGTTAGGGTTGATACTCCTGTCTGTGCCCCTGACTGAGGCAGTAGGAAGAAATAACGAGTTGGTCCCCGGGTGCTGCATGGTGGCTGCTCACTGCTCTTAGCTACACAGCTAGGATTGATTAAATGCAGAGAATGTATTTAGTTGTATGACAAAGTGTATTCTATTCTATTCTAAAACATCGTCGTGTCGTG
>JAJHIY020000123.1:0-5000 GCA_022114975.2 Lampris megalopsis
TTGAATCATTCATCTGGATGCAACATTTATTGACAGATATATTTCATCCCTTAGCTAAGTGACCTCTTCAGTCTAAACGTTGCATCCAGATGAACTGATTCAACCTTCTTTGACTACACATAGTTCTCTACATTAGTAACAACATCCATCCATCCATTATCTGAACCGCTTATCCTGCTCTCAGGGTCGCGGGGATGCTGGAGCCTATTCCAGCAGTCATTGGGGGGCAGGCGGGGTGACACCCTGGACAGGCCGCCAGGCCATCACAGGGCCGACACACACACACACACACACACACACACACACCTAGGGATAATTTAGTATGGCCAATCCACCTGACCTACATGTCTTTGGACTGTGGGAGGAAACCGGAGCACCTGGAGGAAACCCACGCAGACACAGGGAGAACGTGCAAATTCCACACAGAAGACGACCCGGGAGGACCCACCAAGGATGGACTATCCCGGGGCTCGAACCCAGGACCTTCTTGCTGTGAGGCGATTGTGCCACCGCACAGCCCTAGTAACAAAATTCAAAATTAAAACCTCTCATGTTCCTTTGGAAAGCAACGCCAATCACAAGGCCAAGCTTTATTTACCAATTGGCAGCACCCACTCCTCACAGGCGTAGACACTAGCTGCTTAAATCGTTCATGTAGATTTCAGAGCCTTAGCACTATAACAAGGCCACAGACGAGCTCTCCCACTTTGGAGGACAATGGAGCTCAATGGGGAAGCAAGAGCTAGAGGTCAAGGAGTGAGAGGAAGAGGAGGATGAGGAAGGACAGTTAACTCAGATGAGATCAGGACCACATTAGTGGAGCATGTGCTCAACCATGGATTGAGTATGAGGGAGGCTGGGCAGAGAGTTCAGCCCAACCTGAGCCGATTCATCTGTGCATTCAGAAGGGAAAACCGGTGAGTATTTACACGATACTGCTCTTTATGCATGCTGTAGTACGCTGCAGCCCGACATAGCAGTACACCTATGTTACAGTAATGTCATTTCATATGGAAAAAAAAAAGAAATCATCTTAGCTTATTGTAACCAATCATACCATATTCTCAGATCTTCTGCAGAACTGAGAGATGACCAGGCCATGGTGGAAGACCACCAGCTGTTCACACTAGAACAGGAGACTGCTACTGTGAACATGGTGGTGGCAAACAACACCATTAGACGACGAGAAATCCAGAACCACATAATTGCGGACAACACAATATTCAATAACATTCACCAGGTGGGCTTGTCTACATTGGATTGCGTATCACGGTGCAACCGAATCCAGATGAAACAGGTCTACAGGGTGCCATGTGAAGGAAGCTCAGAGAGGATTAAAAAACAGTATTGTAATCCAGTGAATTGTGCTTGACCATATTGACTGCTCTAGGTCTATATCTCATATTATCTTGTTGTCCATTTCAGAGTCTTGGAGCTGGATGCCGCAGCAGCTCAGCCTGTATTGATGAGGCTGCCTTTAACCTAGCCAAAAGAATGGGACAGGGATAGAACATGAGCCACTGTGCCGTTGTGGACAGTGTGGAGAGAGTGGACTGGTAAATGGACTGCATTTTTATATAGTGCTTTTCTAGTCTACCGACCACTCAAAGTGCTTTACAATGCATGCCTCACATGCACCCATTCACACACAGATGGTGGAGGTTGCCATGAAAGGCACCAATCTGCTCATCTGTCACAGTTAGGGGTTCTGTGTCTTGCTCAAGGAGCCTTTGACACGCTCTCTGCAGGAGCCGGGGCTCGATCCAGCGACCTTCTGATTGCTAGATGACCCGCTCTACCTCCTGAGCCATGCCGCCATGTGCACAGCCATTAGCCAGCAAGGCATCCTCCATCGCCACGCCAACCTTGGTCCCTACAACACCGCCCTTCTTCATTATATTCCTGCACACAATACATGGCATCCTCATTCCAGCCGAGCAGAGGGGTGGCCCAGAACAGCCCAGGTAGGTTGTCAACTAGGACCAGTTGGCTTTCCACCGAGCTGCTCTGGTCCGCAACTGGTTCATCGACCACCCACAGTTTATTGTTTTCTACCTCTCACCATATTCCCCATCCCTAAAGCCAACTGAAGAGTTTTTTTCCGGCATGGCGATGGAAGGTGTATGACCGCCATGTCCTTGCATGCATGCCTCTTCTCCAGGCAATGGAGGATGTATGTGGTGAAGCTGATGTGGGGGCTTTCGGCGGCTGGATCCATCACTCCAGAAGATCCTCTCCCCACTGTTCAGCCAGGGAGAACATCGCCTGTGATGTAGATGAGCTGCTGTGGCCAGACCAAGATAGGAGGCCGGATGCAGCCTAGTTTCTTTTTTGTTGTTGTTTTGTTCCCCCTTATTCTCCCCAATTGTACCCGGCCAAATTACCCCACTCCTCCGGTCGTTGCTCCACCCCCCTCTGCCGATCTGGGGAGGGCTGCAGACTACCACGTGCCTCCTCCGATACATGTGGAGTCGCCAGTCGCTTCTTTTCACTTGACAGTGGGGAGTTTCGCCAGGGGGACGTAGCGCGTGGGAGGATAACGCTGTTCTCCCCAGTCCCCCCTCCCCCTGAATAGGCGCCCTGACTGACCAGAGGATTCGAACCGGTGATCCCCGCGCTGGTAGGCAACAGAATAGACTGCCACACTACCCGGACGCCCCTTGAATTTCTTTGTCATTTTGTGTTTAGAAAGTTGAAAAAATAAGCCACATTTATTTATTTATATATTTTCCTGGTTTTCTGTCGGGTATGAAAAGTGTTCCACACAAAACACAAGTGTTCCAGAATATACTGCATTTGAGGAAAATGCTTTTGTCACTGTAACAACCTTTTACAGCTCGCTACAGTGTAACAGTGAAAGTGCAAAAGGCATAAACCTACTGATAGTGTTCTGTGTCGAGTGTGCCGCTGTGGACAGATCTCTCCGCCAACCAGCAACACGCTGTTGCTGGTTGGCGGAGAGATCTAGTCACATGATGACACGTGTGTCATTTTCGATGCAAAGAACCATTTCGGAAAAGTGCTAAAACAGTTTTGAATGCCGTGTTTGCTTTTGCTAGAGAATTGTAGAGATTTGCATTTTCTGTGTTGTGGTTTTGTGTTTTGACAAAATGAGTCAAAGATTGAGAAAGCATGTGTAAACAATTAAAAAAAAAAAAACAACAAAAAAACCAAAACCGTAATAGCTTACTGGACTCAGTGATACGGGTTCCGCGGTGCGGCTTGTCTGATCCGGTTGTGTCCGTGTCAGGATGAAGCCAAACTGCAACACGTTAAGGCTGCCAGTTATTACGGGGAACGTGCAAATGCTGCCATTTAAAAACCTTCTCACTGTAGTTTCTATATACATTCACAAGTGTATTGCGTCCACTGCGGGGCTCCTCTATGATGCATTTGATTGACAGCCAGTGCCTGACATCCTCCCGCACACTTTACCATCTGCTGGTGATTGACCTACTACTACGTGTGTACGTGGGTGCACACGTGTGCACGTGCGTGTACATATTTCATGAATATATATTGGCAAGCAAGTCATGGGTGTCTGATATAGACAAACGCAACACTGTCTGCATGCGTGTTTTTTTGCGCGTGTCTGTGCGTGCCTGCAGGTGTGTGCATGTGTTCCGCTGCCCATGAGCCTCTCTCTCCGCCTCGTCTATGGGGGCTTTGTTCAAATGAGACCAAGGCGGCTTTGATTTTACAATCCCGTTCTCTGGCTGCGGGGACACGCTGACACCTGGCAGTGGTCTGGAGAGCTTGGTCTGCGTCTATACTGTTACAGTAAACCGTTTGGCACCGGAGCCGCATGTGGATGTCTCTGCCACCAAGTCCCACAACTTGATCCGGTTTGAAAAAAAGAAAGAAAGAAGAAAACAGAGAGAAAGAAAGTCCACTAGGAAAAAGAGGAAAAAACATCCAGCCCTGGCTATTGCGACATACGTTTCAGCGATCTTTTACAGCCTGTTTTGTACCCTCCGCCTTGACAATGTATGTTATGACAGGTTGTTTCAGGTACGTCTTCCCCTGGGCATTCACTGACGGTAATAGTTGACACACCTGTCCCCCGAGCAACCTGGTGTGATGGGAAATAATGTGAATAATGGAGTCTTTCACAATAAGCTAGTTGTTTTTAATACTGGGGTGTAGTATGTGAGATGTACACAATGACTTGGTTGGTTTAGACGAAATTCTGTGCATGTGCATGTGCATGTGCATGTGCACGTGTGTGTGCAGCTGTTTTCAAGTGCATATGAATATCCATATGCTTCCCATATGGTTTATATTGATTTCTGTCCTTATTATGCTTCTCTCTCTCTCTCTCTCTCTCTCTCTCTCTCTCTCTCTCTCTCTCTCTCTCTCTCTCTCTCTCTCTCTCTCTCTCTCTCTATGCTGATGGTGAAGGAATGATGGAATGCTGGTGGGTAAATCTCTGGTTTCCTGGAAGCTGGGTCTGGGTTTATCAGAAGCGGCTGTGACAATACTCCTGCTGATGGGCCAACCAAATGTCTTTCCTATAAGCACCGATCAGCCAACCAAAAGCCTTCCTGGAAGAAATAATCAGCAAACCGAGGGCCCTTCCTGGAAAGCCAGTGTGGTATATTTCTACATTTTTATTTTTTTTTGTGCCTCCGGCATTGTCACTGTTGACATTGGCTTAAATTCACAGCACTTTCTGGGGGGAAAAAAACCCCCATAAATAAACTGTTGATGTGTTTAGATATTTATCAGGCAGTGGGAACAATTTGCAGTTGGCACATAAGCCAACTTTTTAAGATATTATTTTCGTACCCCAAAGGACACTAGCTCTATAAGGGGTGAAGCCATATGGGAAGTGAGGTAACTTATTACTTTTCGACTCTGCACGAGTGTGGGAGAAAAAAAAAAAGAAGAAGAAGTCCGAGTGCCATTTTCAGTTGTTTTGAGACATTGGAAGTTTTTGCTCGGAGGAGTAATTACTGACTGCGACCGAGTCAGCACCCAAATGAATCACAGTGGAAAGA